>NMRA01000042.1:1153529-1221620 GCA_002633005.1 Phoronis australis | reverse complement strand
GTCTTCACACTGAGCAATGAAATACTGGCTTATGTGACGGCCGGAAAATTTTATCCCGTACACAAAGAGTTCGTTTTCCAGGTGCATAAAAAGGTTGTTAGCTCGATGTGATGGGCTCCTAAAAATGAATATTAGAGGCCTTTTTCACTCTTATCGGTCTAGATATAATAATCTTCCTTACTTTGCCAGGATTATATTTTCGTCCGGCTCCCAAATCCGATCAACAGTCACAGGTAATGCGTACATGCGCTATTTCGATTTCGCAGGGGTTTGCCAACCCAATGCATTAAGGTCGAAGGCAACCTTAGCAAAAATAGGGTTCGTTGATTATCCCAGAAATATTTTTCACTTATTTACAGCTTTCGTATTTTATTAATTACTTGTCGTCTACTCCGGAAGTGACGTTTTGGGAGGCAAGAATTTCGCGCCAATTTCTTTTCATACGGTCTGACTGTGAGAGCAGTCGAGTCAGTCATTGATCTACCTCGGTTGTGATAAGTTCGGTCGTCATCTGCTTTTATTTACGAGTCAGTCAACATTCCACGCTGTTGCTGCCTACCGAGATGTACTCATTATCGTCTCACGCGGTACAGAGGAAGAACAGCCCACTTGCCCGAGTATCCCGCGACTGACACTCGGACTCCCAGTGGATGGTGACTTGAGCAGCCAAACTGCTTACATACCGCCGTGCGACTCCCTCGTCACACACGTGGCACCTTCTAAATAGCTCCAATACAAGTCCACAATAAATTTATCAAACTTAAGCCCACCGATCTGTTCATTGGATGACGAACTGTCCTTTTCACTGGGTGTCAAACTGGGCCTATGTGTATTCACTCCCACTACTCAAAATCGCGCAGGGCTGCTTACAGCCTGTGGGCTAGAGACAACAGCACACGGGGAATCACTGCTAGTTCCTGGAATTGCACGCTATGGGGTACGTTCGAAGGCATGGTTGACAGTAGATGAAGTGCCTCCAGTCATTGTTTATAGTGGCCATGACACAGCTCGCGAGGCTTCTCGCTTCAAAAACGCACTTCTCGGGGGTGGCGACGGGGCACTGCCGGGAACTATGATCAACAGCGACGGTATGGAACCCTTCTTCAGGCGTTGTTTTGCAGGGACCTTCATCAATTCAGCGTGGTACATATCTCTGTTGTAATTGACGGCTGAAAATGCTTGTCACTGCTTTGTACGTTGCGTGAAAGAGTAGCGCTGCGTTCTTCACACGAACGAGCTAGCCAAGTACGGCGAAGTGTGTCATCCTTCGGAAAGCGATGCAATGGTATACCCAAAGCGCGTGTGAGACGATAATGAGTACATCCTGGTACGCAGCACCGAACAGCGTGGCATGTTGACTGACTCAGCTTGTAAACGAAAGCAAACGACGACCGAACTTATCACATCCGAGGTATAACAATGACCGACTTGACAACTCTCACAGTCTGACTGTATGAAAAGAAATTGGCGCGAAATTCTTGCCTCCCTAAACGTCAATTCCGGAGTAGAGGACGAGGAATTAATTAAATTACGAAAAGCTGTAATTAAGTGAAAATATGTCTGGGATAATCAACAGACCTTATTTTTGCTAAAAGTGACATGAAAAAGGCTGCCTTCGCCTTTAACTTTGAGGCGTTTTTTTAGTCCAACAAGGAATCACTAGACCGATTTTCAGTTATGTGAGTTAAAAAGGCCCATTTTGATTTTCATCAGCCCTGGGCTAATCAGGGAGAAATCCAGCAAAAAAACACTGATTCTGCGTCCAACTCAGAAGCGAACTTTTGATTAGACCACATACCAAGACTGCGACTATGGTCTCAAGTTCTTACTCACATGACGGAGTGATTTCTGAGCTTGTAAAGAACCGACAGATAAGACCGGCCGGTGCTAGACAGTGTCACCGTCTCAACTAGCAGCGTGCCCTACTGCTATAGTTGAAACGGTGGCACTATCTAGCTCGGCGAACGCGCTACGCCAGGCGTGTGGCAAGCCGACGTGTATACCGGCTGGTCTCTGATATGCTGTTAAATATCAATTGAATTCACAGTGTGGCCATGCCTCGGTTGCACATTTTGTAAAACTTTTTTGATCAATCACATCGTACAAGTTCAACTCAGTATGGATTTTTGGCACGTTCCAAATTAATCCACTTTAAACGAGTATAAGAAAAAATGATGATAATTTCGGAACACATCTGAAGTGCCGTGCACAAGGCACCCTTGAGCAATTTTCCCCTGGAAAAGTACGGCGTTCATCAGGTTTAGGAGCAACTTCGCAGGCGAGACAACTTACCCCATCTTCTCGAAGTAGCGTAACTTGTTCTGATAATTTTTGCGCCATATTTGTCAATAGTGTGGACTCTCGGCTTAAAGAGGCCAGGAACGCAAGAACAGACTAAATCACAATTTTGAAAGAGGTTAACTGCCACTGAAACAGAAACCAATCTGCTTACCTGATGTTTCAGGGCTTGTTCGTAAAGATTTTTTATTTCTGTTGATATCCGAAGGATTTTCTATTAGTTTCGTATTTCAATAAAAAAACACCTGTCAACTGCTCGCCACTTCGTCGACTTTTCTCCCACAAGGCAAACACGTTTCCTTATTTAGTATGGCACAGACGTAGCCATTTCACTTATTAATGGAAAGTGTGACCTTTAACCTCAAGCGACTTCAAGTAACTGACCGTGAGCAAATTTATCATAAGTGGGAGGGAGAGTAGAAATTCTGTGGTAACCACAGAATTTTTCCTTCACACGAATTTCAAAAATCGTGAAATTTGTGATTTTTTCAGAAATTTCCTCACAGGGAAAGTGAATTCCTCTGTACTAGACGTTGCGAAATGGTACTTTCACCAGAAATTGTTTAAAAGATATTTTTGATGAGCTTTCACGTTTGGGGGGAGGGAGTTGACAGGCAAGTTATTCTAGAACTCCTTGTGTGTAATGCCTGCCAAAAGTCAGGTGCCAGGCAGTCGCAAGGATAGACCGGTGGGCAGATAGAGAAAGGGAGTAATGTCATTTTATCAATCTCATGCTTGACGAAATAATTAGAACAGCTGTTCAGTTGTGTTGTCGTTACACCTTCTTACTGAAAAGAGTGAAGTAGTCTAATTAATGAGAGAGACAAACAATCATTAGGCTTTTTATTAATAAACGTACAACCAATATAAATTTTTATTCAATGACTCACAGGCATATATAATCACTGACTTAAAGGCAAGCATATTACTCTTTATTTACCATGTTAGCCACCAAAACAAGTGCTCACAGTCTGGCATTTGATCAGCTAAAAGTCAAGAACACTCACTAATTTGAAATCAATCCAGCCTCTGCGAGGGCTTTTCAACAGTTCTACATACACCCGTGGCTTTATTTCCAAGGCTTGGACGGCAGCCTCTCAGTAATTTGTGAGCTCTGATGTGAAAATTCTCTGGAGTTTTCATGTACTCCGTGTTGAACAAGGTGACGACTTGAACTGCAGCTGGAGAGTGTCCGGGATGCAGCATTCTGATTGGTCAATCACACCTGTCATTCATTTTCAGGTGTAAGGTCAATTGAGTCTCCATACCAAAAACATGGCTCACTTAGGCACATTCATTGCCACACACCAGTGCACAAAACATGCGCACAATTTTAACTCAACTAATTTTGCCTAAGGTGTATAAACTGGCTGATAATACCATACATACAAAGTGGTCTAAGGAAACTGAAGAAAGAAAAATTTCAAAGAACTTTACATAAACCTAGTACGGTATTTACTTTTATCAAATTTGATTGACTTAACTTCAGTATACGGATCTCTGCAGTGAACTTGCTTTCCACTATTTGATTTTTTGTTCTTTCCAAACGAATTAGAATATAGAATTTCACCCCAAAATTTGAAGCTTTATCACTTTTTGTTCACTCTACACTTTCGTTTATACAACAGTTTGTATTTCCGAACAATAATTCAAACTTCAATGCTGGTGTTCGTCAACAAACTGACATGGAAAATCAAATACTTCCTAGAAACAATCTTGCACATATTGTTGGTGTAAAAAAGCAAAATAAAGAATTGAATTTACTTGTTCTCATCATCATTTCTCTCTATCACAGGAGCACCCTATGCAACAGGCCTCCACCCCCTCCTTCATTAAAGCGGACGTTTTCAAAACTTGTGAAATGCTCATTTTTAACACTCGTGGAAATGGTGACCATATAATATTGTGAATGACTTCTTATATACAGCCTTCAATAAAAAACGAATACTTGCAATTCACCAATCGTTCAATTGTGACAGCCTTAAACCCTTCCCTAAAAATGCAGTATATATAACTGATGTTCACAAAATATAAAATTTGACAATTTATAATTTCAATTTTTAACAAAAAGACATCTCAAAAATTGCATTGCTAAAATAAAAAATGTTGTGCTCTGAGATATGTATAATAAACAAAATAAGAATGTATAAACAGGACTGGAGTGGGTACAGTTAAAGTGATGTTGACTATAAACAATTCTAATCAAAGTTGATTTTGCCCAAAATCTCAAGTGATACCCTGCCATTACACAAATAAAATGCAGTTTAAGCCCAAATTATCCATCAAATACTTTATGTGTCACCTGCACGTCAAAGTATTACAAATTGAGCGATGAAGTTTGCAACTCCAATAAATATGAGACTGCAATGAACCACACACGAGATCATGGTCAGCTTGCCCTCACGTCGTAACCTCAACATGTGAACAAGACAGGGAAGGGCGAAGATATAGGACATCCCACAGAAAGCACCAGAAAATCTGAAATTGACGGAAATACCATTCAAGACTGAAGATTAATGTTGAAGCCACACACAGCAATAACTAGGCTCCAACAGAAAACTTTAAAGACATCAATTAGAGTGTGACAACTCAACTGCAAAAAGGTCAATTGAAAAAGCATTTGTTCCAACATTTTAATATTTTTTGCTGTAAGCTTGGGATATAAACTTAATATTGCTTTAATGATTCTACAAGTACTTGATGACCCTGGGACAATGTAGATCTAAACATTAATTGAACCTGAAGACGCCATACATACCTAACAACCCCTGGCCAATACAAACCTAGACACTAAATGAACCTGACGACACCATACAAGCCTCATTTTTTAAACATAAGCACACCTCCAGAAATCACTTTTGCCTTATATCACACTCTTGCATGAGCTTTCACTACTAAAACTGAGCTAAGAGAAGTAAGAAATAGCTATGAGCAATGCTCGATTGTCTGCCAGTAAAGCCAGGATATGACCCTTGGGTCTTGCAAACTGGAGTCCGGAGCTCAAACCACTGAGACACACTGTCTCCTACAAACCTAATGCATCCTGGTCAATAAAAACCTTGACACTGAATGTACCTGATGATGTCATACATACCTAATGACACTGCCAACACTTGGGTAGAACACGGCAAACACAAGGCAGATGGCTATAACTGTCAAATTCATGACTATAACGTGCTTTAAACTGGAAATAAAATGAAACTGGGTGAAACTAACTTCACAGAAATCATCCAACAATTGTAAATTCTTCATAGTGCTACCCCGTGACTTCAGCCAGTAATTTCTCAAATTGTCCACACCTTAATAAAAGTGACTCACACAAACTGTGCACCTAAACACAACAAAAACAACACACATTAAATTATATTTGAGCCGAGTTAAACCTTGTTTTAGCTAACATAACTTCGCAAAAATGCGAACTAATTCAAATTCGGTAAACAACATATTTTTTGAAACTTATCCACACTGGGTTACTCATAGATATTATGTAGCTGGTATTGTGCCCAGAACACTGGAATTCCTTGGTTAGCTAGCAAGATAGAAGTTAAAACTACATGAAAACAGAATCATTAGGGGATACTGCCTTAAACCTGATAATACTGGCCTACATATTATGTTTAACTTATTACAAAGAATATCCACACCATTGGAGTAAAAACAACATTCAAAAGCACAGGACCACCATGGATTTCCAAAATTTGATTGCTCCAATTCATATTTAGGTCAATCCATGCTCTTAATTCCGATGGAATGTTAAAAGCCATATCAACATGACGACAAGATTTTTACTTACAGTTTGACACTACCGGCTCAACAAGGCATTTCCCATTTGTTTTTGTGTCAATGTTGAATTCTTAACCAAAATACTTAAGGGTTTAAAAGAATTACCATGCTTATCCTAGTTTTAATTGTTACCAAATAAGCCAGCATCTCAAGTCACAGGCAATGCATAAATGCACAATTTTGGAATTTTACAATTTCAGGGTTGCCCAGCTCCGACTGGTAGCAATATCATACTGTTTGGTGCTAGGCCCCAATTAACTCCGAATCATTTTCTTTGAGTCATTGATGGCTGATTGAAATCGAGTCCTAATGCGATAAGAAGTATCATGAGACTGACTTATGAACTGAGTGGCTTAATTCATTTTTTAGTTTTTGGCAACTAAACACTAAGGAAAAACAATTTTAACCAGATACTTCTTAACTCCATCTTAAGAGTAAATGGACAGAAAGAGGGGCTTTAATGAACAAGACCACCACTAAATTATACCAACCCAATTAATCAATCGATTGACAAATCAATCAATCAATCAATCAATAAATCATCCTTTCAATGACCTTACCTTGGCCACACTGAGCCAAAAACTATGTGCATAAACTGGACCCTGAAGATAAACATGAGTAGAGGGAAGACAGTGACCATTTGAAACAGAAGGCCGATACGAGCAGCGAAAGCCATGGGGTCGAGGGTATCCAAACTGTTGAGAAGATTCTGGAAAGAGAAAAACCAGACATAACAATACCTGTATATCTCTTTATTAGGATGTGTATTCCATGCATGGGGGGGGCTCTCTTTTGCATAATAGGTAAGGGAGTGCACACTCAATATTGAAACTAAGGCAATTAATGGGCAACTGGAAAAATGGGTACCCAATGGAATACCAAATGATGAGAAGAACTCCTCAAGACAACACTACTTCTGCTGACCTTATACCCATGGCTGCCACTTCTGGCTGCCACCTGATAGAACAAAGTCAATGACGTATCATCCTAGATGCAAAAATACTCACATAAGCAACATGTTACTTGAGACAACAAAATACCTCCATCCCCCGAGATGGCAGCACCCCTTCAACCAAGCTCTCGCGAGGAGAGACCTCATACTTAGGCCCGTAGGTATCAGAACATTAGCGCCAAAAATAATGTTTAAGCAACAGATTAACAATGCCTAGAAAGTTCATTGACAGAAATAATAAACACTCTTTTGAGACTGGTGAGCTGCTTCAAGTATCAAATTTTTCAATGAAAACAAATTTTGGTCTGAAGATCTTTTCTTAATCAGTCATCAGCTTGAACATTGCAATCAAAGACAATGTGCAAAATGTTGACTTGGTTGCAACCTCTCAATAAATAGAATGTGTAACCTGCTTCATCCAATATGCTCTTAATTTAATGTTAAAAATCGCCAAATATTTTTAAGAACGAGTTTCCTGGTGAAAATGATCCGCCGCAGATCACTAATCTGTGTCCAGTAAATATCGTGACATGGTGCTCACGAACAACACTGCATGATGCAGGGTATGTGAGCCTGCGAACTACGTCATTAGAAGAATTTTTCACATTATTTTACAAGTTGTCAATGAATACAAATGCACTTTGTTTAGTGCAGATTGTGTTAAAATAGCATTGGCATTTACTTCCCACTCTACACTAGTATAGTTAGGAGCGTGCAAATACAATTCAGTTTTTCAAAGTTATATTGAGAGCCACATCGACTTCACAGAAGGGTATAATAAAAACAAAGTGGCTTAGTGAGACAAAACTAAATACTGCGTAGTTCCATCCTGACCACAGTTTAACTAAAGAAACAAGTAAAACAGCTTGCCATATTCTGCGATTTCTTGAAAGGACCACAAAATAAATATCAAAACAAAACATTTAACACTCAATGCACCCTGTGGAAGGACAACACTCACATTTACTTTGAATCAATTTAAAATAAAAATATAATAAGTTTAAGAATTAAAAATGAATCTTTACTCAATTTGGGAATCTGATTTAATATTATACAGAGACTAATGAGTTGGGAGGATTTCTTATTTTCAAACTAAACTTAATGAGGATATCCTCTATTTACCATTCAGTATATAAGTCAACACGAGTCATATACTTACATCGGCTATGCATGACTTGGCAAGTGGAAATGTGATGTAGAAGAATATACCAACAAATGTGTACGTAGCCATGACACAAATGTAAGCTATGGTGAGATCACGGGCCTGGAAATAGACATCGCCATGAAAATAACCACAGTATTGGACATGACTAATCACATTCCTGACAGTGAAGCTGCGGAGTATATATTATGCTAACTTACACCATTACTGGCTAAAATTGAAACCTTTATCATGTGGCCCCAGTATTAAGAACTATGAACTTTACTTCTTTAAAAGACCCAAGCCTGATAAGAAAATTTTGATCTTGCAAATGGCCATCAACAGCTAGAATTATCAAACTTTCATAAGCTTATTAGCAAGACAACTTTCTGAATATATTCACGGTCAGTAAAATCCTACTAAATTCTAGAACACAATATGACAGACAAGAGACATTCCCTTTTCTTAATTTTTCATAAAAGATGAAAAAGTACAAATTTAAAGTGGCCACCAAGTGGCCAAGAATATGACAAATCCTTCCGAAAATGGGAGGGGTCGTGGTCTCCTTAATAAAAACCTACATGCCAACATTTGGAAAATCTGTCACAAAACATAGAAAAAAAGCTAAATTGCCCTTTAGGGGATGCCACAGCAGTCAGAAATGTACCAAAGTTAGCATCAGCCGTGCGCTTCTCAGTAGGAACAAATGTATCAAATGTCATGTTGATCCATCAAGCAACTTGGTAGATATTGAGGCAGACAAAAAACAAAATAGCCACACTTTTCAAACCCATCTGAAAATAAGTGTCAGCCATGCTCTCTTCAGTACAAAATTAACACATATGCCCAATTTCATAATGACTCTTTGCGTGACTGACACCAAAACAGAATCAAAATTAATTAAAAACATGCTTTGAAATCTCCATCCAAGTTACATGATTGCAAAATGTAGGTGGGGTTGCACACGTTTGCACACAAAAGACTAATGCCATTTAGCGACACATCAAATGTTGCCACCATATCGCAAAATGGCTCATATAGTGTGTACTTACCGCATAGGTAAAAATTTCTATCACTGACAAGTATCCAAAATTGATTCTCAACAACTATTAGTGTGACAGCGGTAGGACTAAAAGGCCACTGAAAATCCAGTAAAGGGCCTCAGTGCAGGTAGAAGAAATTCGAGTCAATTACATATGTGAAACAAGTGGTAGTTTGGGGAAGCTTGAACAGTCGTAAAATTCCGATAAGTCTAAATACATGTCAAATTTAATAATAACCAACTGAAGCTGCCTATCTACGGAACAAAAAACTTTTTTAACTTCCTTGAACAATGACCTTACTTGAACTAAGTGAAGTTTCAGGACATACGACTTATGTTGGGCACCTTTCTTTGCTCCGTCGTCTGCTTAGCATGGCGATTTTGAAGGTCTACGGTAGGTTCACTCTTGTTTCTAAGTTATATTTATGTCACTTGGTCCCTTGACGTATAAATAAACTTGAATCTGCTTGATGCTTAATATATCAATCCGCTGGTTTATTTGTTAAGCAAACTTCAATTACAGTAAAACAAACAAAAAACAGGATTTGATAAAAAACAGGTGTCCAAATTTCCCCACCAACTTATAGTATGCTGCGAGGAAATTTGTACACAATGCATTAGGTCAGTAGATGGTTTTCTCAATGGTTCTTTGAGATTTTCATTCTCAGATGATGACAATGGCACTGCTTACCATGAGGGTTGCACACAAATTTGGTATTGGAGAACATACTTTTACATCATTAATGTGGCCAGGACATGATGACTTCTCAATTTTATTATTATTTGCCCCATAATACCTAAAATATTTTTTTGAAACATAAAGTACTATTATATATTTTTTTCTGAGTTTTACCTTATTCAGAATTTGCTGGTCCGAATTTCCCCGACGCTGCAACTGACTCTCCCAACCTGGGTCTAAATTTTGACCATTGTTACTATTTTTAAAATTCAAAGACATTAAAGCTGATTTAGTAATGAAGAGTCTTGTTGGTTGATTTCTCAAAAGATTAGCAAATATCTGACGACTCGTCAAATGTTATTAGCTGACACATTAACCTTCAGTAGCAGGTAAGCAAGTTGAGCTAGGTGGTTTCGTCCGCATTTCCGAGAACTTCCCTATTTAGAAATTTTGCAACCTCCCACGAGGAAACAAAATATTACATAACTTACATTGTTCTCAGGATGTTTCTGATTGCGAGTAATAGACAAAACTGCATTGTGTATGAAGTAGGCCAGAGCTAGAGTTCCTGTGAGAGCTGGAAATGTC
This sequence comes from Phoronis australis, assembly GCA_002633005.1. Taxonomy (NCBI): domain Eukaryota; kingdom Metazoa; phylum Phoronida; family Phoronidae; genus Phoronis; species Phoronis australis. Next base: position 1,211,137 of record NMRA01000042.1, on the reverse strand, counting down.
CCCTTGTACTCTGAAATAACAGTGAATAAGAATGTTGCATCAAACAATTAAAACTATGGTTACTTCCTTGATAAATTTCCAATCCTGATCAAAAAGTATAGTATTGCTGCATGTAACCCTGCAGTCTAACTGACGTTTACGACTCTTTATTCATCACCCAAGCTGTCTCGTCAAAGTGCACTTTGTACCAGACTAGTTGAAACTTTACTTTCTTCAGAAGTTAAGTGAGGTGTGATAACGCACCTTGGCTTGATAGTCTAGAATTAGTAAATTTTTTCTGTAACTAAGTCCACTAGGATTTTTATCAAGATGGCACTTATTTCGCTGCAAATGGTCAACTCATTGAAATTTACTTTGAGTACTAAAATAGAAAGAATGGACCAGAAGTGAAGTCTACACAGAGCACTGCTGCTTAAAAACCCGGGTTTTGCCCATTCCGCATTAGTGTTGCAAAGGCTGGATGACTTATGGTCAACATTGGATTAAAATCGATTCTACAGTGACATAAATATCGTGATTTCGCTAAAATTTCAAAAAAAAATGTAAATGAGACAAGGTCTTCTCAGCTGCACCCAGATCCTCATCTGGTAATGCTGAATTTTTTAAACTCGCATAAACGGGGCAAAGTCTCTTCAGCTGCAGGCAAATCTTCGCGTAGGCAGTGTCATCTGTTGTTTGTTAGGAAAACAACATGCCGGTTTGATTCAGTCTCAATCTCAGAATGTTGTCTGATTAGGCCCCAGTTAAACATACATATCAGAGTGAACAGCCTTGCCAGTACTTAGTGACATCACTCAAAGCCAATTCAGAATTTAGCCTTGAATCAGAAAGGTTTCTAATTAATCCATTCCAACCACTACTAAGCATAGATGACTTTGAATCACTGAACATCTGTGTTACATACGTGGTATATATTGAGAGCTGAGTACATCTTCAAAGTCCACATTTATGGTCCAGTTACCGGACTTTACAGACACAAAGGTCAATAGGTAGGCTACGGAAATGGTTCCTGGAAAATGAGGAGAGTTTACATTTGAGCGTAAAGCCTGAAAAGGGAACATTTGCTTATTAAAATCATCGCAAAGTTGCAACTTTTTCACTGCAAAGGTTTTACAGAGAATGATGAATTGTAATATAATTCTATTTCTGTGATTATTTTTCTTTTTCTCAAAAATTTCTGCTAGAGTTATTATGTTGCAAGACGCCTAATTTCTTTTCATATTAACATTCCGAGACAAAATTTCAAAATCCTTCCCTTCCACACTTTTCAAAATCTCATTTGTGTTTCCATTTCAGTTTTGAGAGGAAAATCAATATTTTCATAAATCAGCCGAGATATGGTTTTCTTAAGACCACCAAATTTTAACATTTCACTATTGCTCTGCCAAACCATGAAGGTAAAGGCTTAAGAAAATGATTTCACGTTCAATCTCTTAAAAAAAAAATGGAAAGGTCATAGGTATTGACATTCAAAATTTTACTGAAGAACTTACCCAATGCGTTGAATTTTGTGAAGAATGTTGGTGACTTGAAGTTGATCAACGGTACAGTGAGCAGCATCAGAAAGAATGGGACAGTGTGAGTCATACTCCAGACTGTTTCAAAGGTGGAGCCACTTTCTGTGGTATTGGACACATCACTTGAATTGGGTGGTGTTGGACAGACGGCTGAAGAGACAAATGTAGCAGTATTTTAAAGTGTTTAATAAGCACACATGCTGTTCATGCCACCTGGTGACAATCATCACAATGAGGAAAGTTTCAGACACAAGTGTTTGTGTGTTAAGAATGAATGAATGTTACTCTTGCAAGGACATCCTTTATTAACTTTTGTTGTATGTTTAATTTCTATATTGTGTACTCCACGTAGTATAAAAGTTCAACTGTGCTGTAGGCCTTTAAGTGCTTCACATCCTTATGCAGTAGTATTGTGTAACGATGCATCCGCACTACATAGGGACGAGCGGGATGCATATCAAATTATATCAGATTTCAGTACATCAGCAGCACAAGAGAAAATAAATACCGAGTGATTTTGACCTCAGAAGAATTTACAAAAATAAATAAAGCCAGATAAGTGGTAAAATTTCCTCTATTTAGGACAGGTGAAACTTTATTTTCTCACTTTTCATAAACAATATACAGTACCAGAACGATGCTTTAGCATACCCTAGTTCTGTATCATAACTATCGAAAGAATATATTTTAAACATGTTTTGGGAATTCATAACAATGGTACAACCTTTTAAAAATGGAAAAAGTGCAATTTTGGCACTGTACAAAATTGGCGAGATTTTAAAGTACTTCCTACAGCAAACCCATACTCACCATAACTGATATTTTCCGACGCTGGAGTGAGACCGCTTTGAGATGATGTTGCCACCGTCTCTGTAGCAAAAATTGAAGGACAAGAATAAGATCATAGCCTCAGTGAAATCGCTTACTGTATGGAATTAGTGACAGTTAATTTCAAACTTAAGATTGTATCATCCGTCCTCAGTACATCAGAAACTTGGATAGTTTCGTTACCTTACACTTCATCAACAGATTTGCACAAGAATTGCGAGCACCATCAACCTTCGATATGAGGATCGCTGATAGGTCTTTTTATATGGAGTAGAGCTATTATTGCATTATAAAGGTCATGATGTAAGGTTATGTAGGACTATATCGACAAGTGTTTGTATTTAGCCAAATATCTAGTATTAGAACATTTTAACTCAGTACAAGAATATACTTTCTGAAAGCAGAAGGCCTGTAGAATTTGATTTTGACTTTTAATTCACCAATCTGCTATTTCCATTTCATTTAATTTATATAACTTTTAATTTTGTTATGAAAATCACGTAAACCTTATTTGTTGATATTCCCTGATGCAAATCAAAGAGGAACATTTTAAAAACTTACAATAATCCCTGAAAGTGTTTTGGAGAACAGTGCCTAAACTAGAGTATCTGAAGGGTTTATAAGAATACGTTCAGCATCAGCCCTGGAGTTCTGCGCCTTCTGCTGTCACGGGGATGGTCTGGGGAGGGGAATAACGCACCAGCATATCCCCAATGATCCTGTCCGTGACAGGTATACAGGTATAAGAATACGTTCAGCGGTTTCTCAGATTTGGTGTTCCAAAGTTAGTCCAATTTGGCCACTTTCCTAGGGTCCTACATAATCTTAACAGTAACTAAAACATTAAGTCGTGTGACTAACTCTTTCAAGCATGGCACACAACTTGCGTGTGACTTGCGATGATGGACAAAATACTGCAATAACGACTTACAATGAACCAGATTAAAAATCTGGATTTGAAAACTGCAGATCATCTGAAATAATAAATGAGAGATTTTAATAATGAAATTATGATACCTAGCAAAACAGATAAACTGGTATACTTACGGTAAATAAATGTCACTGTGTGATAGAGAAAATTCGACATCAGCACCCAGTAAATAATGGCTGCCCCCAGAAGGGAAAAGAGAGAACAGAACACAGAGCAATACTCTCCAAGGCGACCCAGGTAATAACGGCAGGCGTCAGAGAACTCTAACACATCACCTGAAGCTTCTAAAAATAAAAAAACAATCATGGGAGTCAATGGATAGTTCTGAAATACGCAGTAAGTTTACACCCACCTAGTTACAGTTGTGAAGTCCCAGAAGAGCAAAGCTAATATGATGGAAGTCCCCTGCAAGCATACTACAACAACAGTTTCATCATTTTGGTGTGTTTGCTACCTGATTGAACAAGTTGAGGTCAACAGAAGAACGCCCTAATGGACAAGACAAGATTACTGATTGGTATCAAAATACTGGGACAATAGCAAACAAATGTAACAATTAATTATGAGTACTCGTTGGAAAATAATGTTTTTGATGAATATGGTGATCTAATCCGAGTTCTAGATCAAACTATATGGCCATCAATGTCTTGATTTTAGGGCTGAATATCAACTCCATTCACCTATGAAAAGTGTTTAAAAATCACGCGAAATACCCCTCATCAGGCCCAAAAATTCCCATAAACAGATTAAAAAGTACCCCCCCCTCCCCAAGGTGAGACTCACTTTATTAAACTCGACAAACAGATCCTCCACTTCAAAAAGTTAAAAACTTGTTAACTTTGAAAAGCCTCGATGCGGTGAGAAGAATCTGGATTAGTTTATCGTAAATGCAGGGATGAACACATAGTATTAAGCAAAAGAAATCATTCCCTGGTGTCCAGAGCCTACTACCTGACACATTTACTACTAAATAAACTTATCATTCAAGAAAAACGCGTTCCCTTGGTCTAGTCTAAGCAATGTATAAGACGACAATTTGAAACAAGCACAAAAAACATCAGTGTTCTCTATACGAGGTGACAAGAGGGGTAGGGATAGTTTTGCCTTCACCTGAAAAAAATTAGCCACTCAGAAGGCACAAACACATTTCCTCTCAGCTAAGCAAACTAGTAGCAATTAGCCCCACTTTTGAACCTTTCGACTATGTATTGCATCGTGTCTATAAAAGCACCGCAGAAACTCAACAAATAACAAGCAATGTGGGATATAATTTCAGTCTTTTCCCTGATCAGAGTGCTCTACAAGTCAGGCAGTAGGTCAGCCATTGGGACTGCAATCAGAATATTGAATCGTTCCATCGTGCAATGTAAGCCAGGCAGTGTAGAATGTGAGGCCAGTCATGAGGACTTCGACATAAATACTGACCTGCTTATTTACAATAATTACTATAAGAGAGGTAATTTGTTTAAAGGTAAAATCTCACCAATTTAGAATACAACATGGTAGATAATTGAGATTTCATTTTCTCTTTTTTTCATAAAAAGGTAATTACTATGTAGCTCCAAATCAATGCTTTTCCATGTTCAAATTCTGTATAAAAGCTACCACTAGACAATATATTAATGGGCATTCGCAACAATTAGAAGCATTTTGAAAAAGGGAAAAAAATGCAAATATGACAATTATTTTTGTCCTAAAATGATGAGATTTTACCATAACCTGAAATACATGTACCTATCCCCTGAGTGGATTGCAATATAAGCCAGGCAGTGTAGAATGTGAGACCAGCCATAATGACTGTGATTGCTGCACCACACGCGAAGCCAGCTTGCTCAATGGCCCATGGCATACTGAGAAGTGAAGTACCCATCATGGTGTTCCACAGTGAGAATCTGAGAAAGGAAAACAGCACTCAAAGACATTGTGATAAGTAACAGTGCTGTAAGAAACACTCACATTGAACACTTGGATAAACACCCTGGTTAATTCTTGAACGCACCTCAATTTGATATCTTCAAATAGTAATAACAGATATTATGACACGGTATACATCTTTGAAGGCACAAAATGTGGAGACTTTTTAACTTGATGATGCTAGCGCAACATTGGTTAATATACTTATAAAAATGCAAGCATTCATGAAGTCACACGTCACCGTTTCCACGAAGAGAAACTGCTGTCTGCTCTCAGTCTGTTCAGGTGTGACAATGAGAATCCTTTATTCATTAGAACCTACCTGGTGAACACAAAGTCTAACAATAAATCATTTCAGGCAGTCAGCAGTTTATGGAATGACTACATGTGAATTTTTACACTCATACTCACTGCCAGTAGTTTAACATGAAGCAATTTTTTTCAATTGTTCTACTCCTGTTATGATTGTTATTTGTCTGAATGCAAAGTGTTGCACACAAAGAGAACTCACCCGTTATGTCAGGTTTCTGTACAGCAGCCCAATTCTCAATCCAAAAATAACTTACATTATAAATAATAATACATGTGGGTGAGGTTCTCCCATATGAAAGGTTGGCAAGAACATGTCAGAATCTCAGGTGAGTACATTGTCCTCTCAGGTATTACATAAGGGCTGGAATCCAGAACAACTTCGGATTCAGGTAAATAGAAATTGTATTGTAATCTTGGGATGGCTAGCTAGCGTTACATCAAAAGATAAATTTCCTTTCATTCAGATTGAATAGACAATTCATATTGATCACTAGGGGTACTAACTTGGACCAATTTATTCCAAAATTTTTAAATAAATATTAATTGGTCCAATCCAGGATGCTAGTATGACAGAGAAGATTTGAAACACCTCTCTGATCTACTTACATGGTGATTATGCTGCTCTGTTTTCCCTTCGGTTGAAGAGGTAATGTGAGAAAGAATATCTTCGGCACGACATGGTCTGGCATTAACTGTAACAAAATCAATTGACCTAAACATCATTCAACAAAGAATGGACTCACCGGAGACAGCCCAAGAGTTGTTATCTCTGCGGCGAAAACACAATTAGCTGTAACAAAACCAATACCACAATTTTTATCACTTCTTCTCTACATCACAAAATTTAACTACGTATTCATACCTTGATTGTTAGTTTGTCTTATAAAAAATGTTAACAAATAGATAAAAAAATTAATTAAGACAAAAATGATAAACACAATGTCATCCTTACACAAATAACTTGAAGCAAAAAAAGCAAACTTGATTCTGGTCTTTACTCGTCTGTGATTCATCTTAGACCTGCGCTCACCGACTAAAGAAAAAGAAATATCCGCAGGTTTCATATTTTATTTTGAAAAGCGGGACAAAAGACATGTACACAAGGTTTGAAGTCAAGATTTGCCAAGTGATGACTAAAAAATCATCATTTCTGCTCATCTCTGGTATATTTTTCTTTATGAAAAAGTAAGGTATGATGTTCAACAAAAAACAGCTAGACCAGAGCCAAGTAACTAGTATGCCTTTTGGCAGAATCCCAGCACAGCTATAAGTGAGGGTCAAAAACAACAATTTCAAACAAGTAAAAAAGTTTGAGCTTGCCAATACTGTAGATGCAACCAAACTCTGCCTTTTCCAGGTATTTCAAAATCTCAAAAGCTTATCAAGAATCTTTTTTAAAAATTTCATAATCCCAGGCAATCAAAATATCCCAACAGGTTAAATCGCCCCTGTTGACAGATTTTGAAAGTGCGCTTCTCAGACATGGCCACCATCTGTGAACATATAACGGCCAAGGAGGGATAATATACCTGTGTAAACCCTTTTTTACTCAGACCACAACAGAGCTCTCAAAACATAACAAAGCCCAAGACTGAGATACTGGTAGACACAACTACAGTTGTGCATTAGCAATGCACCACCCCTCGCCACCAATTTTGACAAACTTTCCTTCACATAATGTATTTCCTTCATAAAATGCCACGTGACTGTGTTGTTGGACATAGTGTACTTAGGTTTTCAATGGCAGAAAAGTGAATCAGTTACAGAAAAAAGTAGCATTTTAGTGCTAAGCCATGGCACTACAAAAAAAATAAAGCATATAATAAAAACCATCCGTGGTTGACAAGTACGAAGTAGTAAATACTAGTAGACACAAAAGACAGAGCAACAGTACACATGAGTAATACCTATGGCAGTCTGGCTTTAGATGACAAACACGGTACCATGAAATTTTAATTGTCTTGAGTAAAAAAAGCTAGCAACACATTAATTCATTTCTCCAAAATGAATCCTAGCAAAAATGATGGAAGTGAGAATCCAAGTAAATTTGTGTCCTAATACAAAAATTTCCTTGTAAAAAATTGCTTGAATAAATACTGGGATTATTTCCAACAATTTCCGCATGGAGACGACACATATAGTGGTTGGATCTGGGTCATAGACGAAGTTATATCTTGCTCACCAATTCCTTGGGCGCCAGTCGGGTGTAGTATTTATAACGACTGACTGAGGTTGTAGTGCTGTTGTCATATTGTGTGACAGAATCTGTCTGGTTGATGGACGCATAAGTCAGAGGTGTGCTGAAAACAAATTTGAAATAAACTTACATGCAAAACGGTTTGTATAATAAACATGGTAGATATTCCTTTAAGTCAGACATTGAAAAAACAATTAATACTACTTTCCGTACATGAGCAAATTTAGGCAATATCCAAAATCATGCAGTTTTCGTAAGAAGTTTAGCTCAATTGTTCTAAAACATAGGCACAGGGACCTATATTTCACAGAAAGGCAGAGACAGCTATCCCCTTGTAAATGTCCATGTCTCTAATTTTGTGTTTAATGTATTTTTGTTCATCCTTTTTCATTTTCACTGAATGGATACCAACACCTACCAGTTTGTAATGAATAAGTCAAGCTACAGGAGAAATTTGCATTTCTCTTTTTACAAGTGATACACATTGTATACACATGTGTCTAATCCTGCATAGTACATTAATTCTCCACTTATTTCACACCAATCAATTGCCAAAATGGTGTTATTTTCAATGGCAGATTACCTTCTTGTAAATAATGGGAAATTTAATTAATGTTGCTTAATGACCTTGCACACTGATTAATAGACTAAAGTAAAATGTTATTAATCTTTACTTTTGAAGAGAAATTTAACGAAAACAGAATATCACTTGCTGGCCATTATGGCATACTGTGCTAAAGGTAAGTGAAGAATTAAAACCTATCTTCAAATTTTTTCAGTTTTGTTACAATTTAGGGTTAAGCACTGGTCGGATATAGCCGTCCCTGATTTAGAGAACCAGTTTCATCCATTAAATACATAGGCAGATTTAGGGGGGCCCAAAGGGGTCCGCCCCTCNCCCCCCCCCTTGGCTGCCGCAAACAAAATGAAACAGCAACAGCGTGAAGCATGAAAAAATATTGAATTCAGTAACTAGCCAGAACCGGTAGTGCGGATGAGGCTGGCGTTCATACCCTAGGCAATGAACATCGCCTCTGTTGGCCCGAACCAGAGTTCGGGCCAACAGAGGCGATGGTCATTGCCTACCTGTGCACATGCAATCACGTTTGGCCCAATTCCCCGAAGCAACACGTTGGCCCCCCCTTATGGTATCCTAGATCCGCCACTGAAAAAACAGGTCCATTATTCAGTAGTTGCCCGGTTCTCTAAATCAGGGACCGCTATATCCGACCAATGCGCATTCGGGCACCATTCCGACGCCAAACGAGAACGAAGCATTTTGGGGTACATAACTAAAAAACAAAACTCACCGCATAAGTCGCGACGTTGACGAACTGTTTTGGCGACTCATTTCAAGTCACTGTCAACAAATCGCATAGAAAATTGTCTTCGCATGTGATATGACGTCAAAAATCTGAGCTAAATTAGTAAAGGTTTCGAAGACTGAAATAATCGAGTTTACACCTCGGCCTCAAAATCATGTGACCGACAAAACTAAACCGGAAATAATCAATGTGACCTTGATCTGTCTGCTTTGACTTTCGAAAGTGGAGTTTTGTAGTCGATCGGTGCTTAACGTAACGCTAGTTTTCTTTACTGTTTGAGTGTCTGCTGGCTTGTGTTTCCCCACACAAGAGAATGTCAGTCACGTCATCTGTAATAAAGACTTCTTCTTTTGACGGCCAAAAACCAGGAACGAGTGGTCTCAGAAAAAATGTCACGGTGTTTCAGAAACCGAACTACACGGAGAATTTCGTTCAAAGCACCCTGGACGCAATGGGCGAAAAACTTGTTGGTTCTTGTTTAGTTGTTGGTGGAGATGGTCGCTTCTTTGGGTCACAAGCTGTCACTATAATTGTGCGGATGTGTGCTGCCAATGGGGTATGGTTTGTTCTTAGGTTATTTTGACAAGTTCCAGCTAGTTGAGCTAGCTGACTGGTTCCTAGTGGCCTAGTGCAGTACTAATACTGTAGTGTAATTTCTACCAAGCCTTGAACTTGAAGCTAATTTAGCAACAATAGTGTACGTTTTCTGCATGGTATGTCAAGCTGCACAATTTACAGATGTAAACAGGCCCATTAATGTATTATAGAATGTGCAGCAATATACAAATCTTAAAGATGTACTATAGTATGTGTGATCGAATGGGAAACACTCGTAAACACAACTAATGTTTCGGTGTTCAATGTTTTGTAATGTGTACTAGTATGCACATGGTGATTGGAGTATCTGTAAGAGGGTGCTTACTAATGGATGAGAATAAGGTACTGGGGTGAGAAAACAAGCACTTCTGCACTGGACTGTTTTAATTTTAGTAATATTACATGCCAGCCATACAGGGGTCCTGACACTAGCACATATTCAGCAAGTACAGGCGAACCATGGACTTCTAAGCCTTGTCATTGATCTTATAGGGGAATACCACAAAATACTTTTACATTTGTTCATATTTGCTTATGGTATGGTCTCAGTGAACCTGGTGTTCAATAAGTAAAATGAGATTGGTAAATGTCACCTATCTGGTTCTTCAGTGACCTTAATGTTAACTAGAGGTGATGTAGAAAAAAATGAAATGTTGCAAGTGAGATGGGCACGGGCCACAATAGACCTAGAAACATGTAACAATGGAGCGCGGTGTAACATCAGAAGCTAGACAGGACTTGAAAGCGTAACAAATGAGTGCGGTCTAATTTGTAGGAGCAAATTAAGGTTATCTCCAACCTTATTTGCTGGCCTCCATTCTAACTCATATATAAAAAAACTAAGCTTTGTCAACTGGTAAAAGTACATATTTTTTGAAAGAACAAAGACCAGGAAATATAAATATACTCTTTGTACTTATGTACCATTATTATTTTTATGGAAAAACCTTTTTTAAGTCAAAATTTCATTTTTAGGAAGGTACGTTCATAGCAAAATAACCCCTCGGTCGATTTTAATGAAACCTTTTTAAATGAAAACTTCACCAGTTACCTCAAAAATGTTGTTAGGGATTTTTCGATTAGTCTGCTCGTTTAGATTCTATGACAAATCAACTCGCAAAACGTAAGGTATTTTTTGTAAAAAACTGCAGTCGTATTAGTCTTTGTCACATTACGTAAAAACTGAGCCTTTTTATCAAAAATCCTAACAGCGTTTTTGAGATTGATGACTAAATATTAAGTTTGGAAAGTTTCTGCAAAATCCATTTAGCCGTTTTCGAGAACTAGTGTTCCTAAGTTCAAATAAAGTCGATTTGCCGAAGCCGAGAAAAAGCCGATTAAACTGGGACAAGTGAAAATCTCAAAGTCTTTGGTTAATTATTCGGTGAAAACTTGTTTTCGGTACACCTAACCTATACAATCCTTAACTATGTTAGCTATTTCAACGTTCACTCGCAATGTCCACTGATTTTGCAGTGCGTAACTAACTTAATAATCATTAAAACCTCAAATAGACATATTGTTCCCAGCCAACTTTTACTGTTGTTTACGCCCTACTTTCTAAGTAGGTCACAGTTCGTAACCTGTACACGTCACTCGCTGGGAGACTGATATGAAACCAAGTAAGAAATGGATTACAAAAATCGAATCGGTGGTTAAAGCATGTCGTTAGCATGAGATCGAAACATCAAAATGTCAACTTATTAATTGAATTAAGGAATTAGGGTGAGGATTTATCTCTTTTCACAACTTTCTGTGTTCATGACCTCAGAAGCCTGAGGCGACTCGTAGCATTGATCGTTTTCAACGCCTTCAGTCGTATGCATGTAGACGTACAACTCCCTTAGGATCAAAACTACGTTTTGTCTTCGTTTTCCTCGGCACCATTCTATCATAAGTACACCTCGTTGGCTCAATGTTATGGCGACTTTGTGAATGAAAGGACTGAGGGTATACGAAGCTGTTCTGTACCTGGCGGGAGATTCGATTTAATTGAAAGCACTTTAACCTTTGACCTTGGATAAGTAGTAAACAAATATCCACGCAGTTGTGCGGTTCCAAGGTGGTTCTGCTAAATCTTTTTTCTCGCTACGCGGTACATATTTTGTATTTGAAGTTCCTCGAGAATGAAGATAATATATTTTGCTAGACACAAGTGAAATATTGTAAGAATGGCCAATTTTTGTTAATAAGGTTGGAGGTAACCTTAAGGAGAAGGTTGTTTGGCCCTGCTTGTAAGAGTAGGACCCTGGGCAGCCCAACCCTAGCCTTCTCACTATATTCTCTGTGGGCTTAATAAATGTTTTGAAAAAAGTGAAGGCCTTAATTTCTTCTTAAAAATACCCATCATATCGGCTTCTGGCTTGCACTTGTTGAATATCAGTTGAAGACCATTTTGCCCACGCAAATAAATGTCTGATTTGTGAAGGATTCCCCAGTCCTTCAGCATTACAAATGAGATCACTCATTACGTGAAGCATGAAATCAACATTGAGGTTACCTTTGATCATCAACATTATAGTGATTAAAGTACTCAGGCTCTTTTATTAAATGCAGAGCAAGTGGTGGGTTTTGCAACCCCTACAGGCAATGTCTTCAAAGAGATTCTGCCTAACTTTAATGACGGAGTAGCTGAAGTCTCTCTGTTGATGGCTGGGCCTAGTACTGAAAAGAAATGTCAACAACTAGCCTGCCGCTCAATTTTACAGCCATTTGTTTGAGTTGTGAGAATTTAATGGCCCCCGACGTTATTCCTCGGCCTACAAAGAGTACATTACAGCTTCATGACTTTGATAGTTAAGCCATGGTGAAATGGAATTTGCAAGAAAGCATGTGGTGTGCAAGGCTGCATGGGATGTGCATCTATCATTAGAATTAAATATTGCAATTGCAGGTTTCCAAGGTAATCTTGGGCCAGAATGGCATCCTGTCCACACCTGCGGTTTCTTGCATCATCAGGAAGTATAAGACAGATGGAGGCATCATACTCACCGCCAGTCATAACCCTGGAGGGCCAGACGGTGACTTTGGTATCAAGTTCAACACAGCCAATGGAGGTTGGCAGAGATGATATTTAATCGTACAACTCTTTCAAAAGCCCTTAAATCATTCTCAGCTTCAACAAAGATGTAATGCAAGTTAGAGATGAATTGACATATCAAATGTGTTATCTAGGCTTGGGTACAATTGTGTATAAAGACTAGAATAATTGATAATTTTTATAATTGATTTACTTAAAGATTGAGCACTGGCCACTATACACCCCCGTAAATATTGGCAAAATTGTGCACCTCCTCACTAGCTTGTTGTGTACATGTATAATATTTTAATAATGAAAATACAGCCATTTAATTAATTTGAAACTTTTAGTATCTTTGTACCTGAATGTTATCTTGATTTTCTTCCTCACTGAGAACAAAAGCAGTTTTATTGGGAAGGGGTATTATTATGAAGGGCTCATGATCATGGTGTAGAATTGAAACAGTGTGACCTCAGCATGTCTACAATTGGTAGACAACCTTCAACTGTCCCTGACTGGAGATAACCTATTAGACCTGTGATGAGAATGATTGAATAGTATGTGATGTGGTGATGACAATTTTTTTACATTATGTACCATTATTTACAACTGATATTACTTTAGCATTTTTTGTGGTTTTGCGTGCAGTGTAAAAAGACAAGTGTCATGTCCTTATAGTTGTAGATGTATTATACTAAGTGTAGATGTATTATACTAAGTGTAGATGTATTATACTAAGTGTAGATTTAGAGTTTCCAAATTTTATAAGACAAACTGAGTTGCCAAAGCTATAATTTTTTGTATGATCCTTACAATTGCATAATGTTTAACACAAGTTATCCAGTACGGATTTTGTTGATTTGTGGATTGTGAAAAATATTTAGAAAATTGTGCAAATATGCTGCACTTTCTGGTTGACAGTTGTGCGTTCAAATTAGGTTCATCTGACATTTTAAATCCCTTACGAATGTTGCAGGCCCGGCTCCTGAGAGCGTGACAAACAAAATCTTTGAACTCACCAAATCCATCACCCAGTACAAGATGTGTGACCTTCAGTTTAACCCAGGTGACCTTGGGGCTCAGGAGTTTAATATCAATGGTTCACCTTTCACCCTTCAAGTTGTGGACTCTGTCAAGGACTACACGGAATTTATGAAAGAAATCTTTGATTTTGGCGAGATTAGAAACCTGCTGACTGGCAGTAATGGTGTACCCAAGCTGGACATACTGGTGGATGCCATGCATGGAGGTAATGGATCCCCTGGAAGGGTCTTAGAAGTTATAATTCCTGTCATTCCTCCCAGGTTGTGTTCCTTAGGCATTCCAGGAGATACAGGTTTGATGTGTAATGATGTAACACTTGCTGGTCTTTAACCCCCCCCCCATCTCCCAAAGCTATTACTCCTCTTTTGCTGTCCTGAGAGCAATTAGATTTGATTACCGTTGCCTCTGTAAGCAAATTGCGTGGAATTTGTGTTGTGTAGTGAAGTTTTGTTACCAGCAGTTTTGTCAGCGTGCCTAAAAATAATTGCTTGCTAACAGTTTTTAACTGTTTGTGATTGAGTGCAGTTAATAAGTAAAGCCAGATTTTCACTTGCAGAAATTGCAATTTCTCACCGTCACTGTCATTTCAGGAAATTCCATTTATTTAAACCCCATTCGCACTGTCACTGCAGTTGTATCACCGTTTCAGTCATGGGTCCCTATGTCAAGAACATCCTGTGTAAAGAGCTAGGTGCTTCAGAAGAAAATGCAGTCAACTGTCAACCATTGGCTGATTTTGGTGGCGGACACCCTGACCCGAACTTGACTTATGCGTCAGATCTTGTGAACCATATGAAATCGGGGAAATATGGCTTTGGTGCTGCTTTTGATGGTGACGGGGTATGTTTGTGCTGACTTAGTGCTGGTCATCTCAGTCTTATTTTTGGCTGATTATCTGTTCTGTATACTGTACATTTTTATGATTTTGTTTACATGAGTCTTGAGTGCTCTGTTTTCTGAAAAATCCATAATGGGTGGAGGAGGCACAAAAGCTTGTTACGTAATATCGCCAACATATGAAAAAACAATGTTGCCAACTTACTGTCATTGTTTAAAAGGGTGTAACATTGTTGTGAATGCTTGCAAATCCCATCCTGATGATTGCTTAAGTGTGGAATTTGAAAATGGCAAAAGTTTTAATTTGGAGCTATTTGTTTTGTGTGAAAAAAGATAGCATACCGTACTTGTCCTCACTGTAGAGCCCAAAATTGTTGGGCATTACTGCATACTCTTCACGGTTGACTACACAGTCTGCACGTTTCATTGTATTTGTCTTATAAGGATCATGATTATTTACTTAATATCTTGGTGAACTTGCTATTAAGGCAGTTTACAGTTACATATCAACATTGAGCATGTAGTACACCTCTTTTGTGTTACAAGTAGTTGAGCAATGAGCAGACAGCTGAATGAAATTTCCCTTATGCCATGCTCCTCATCAATTAAGGCTTGCAGTCCACATCCAAATAATACACAACTCCTCTGGCGGAGAATTTTTGCCTCACCTCTGAACAGCTCTATTGGACTATGACAGGTCTGCATTCATCTGTATTTTACCAGACATGTTGTATTTCTTTATCCGCTCAATCTAACCCATGAGATATTTGCAGGTTTTATCAGTGCTGTTTTGGACTTCTCTACCAGTGCCCCTTCTTCGTACAACGAATTTCATCTACTTGACAGTTGTTAATAATTTCAGGATCGCAATATGGTACTTGGCAAGAACGGATTCTTTGTCAATCCCTCAGATTCCCTTGCTGTCATTGCTGCCAACACTGACAGTATACCGTACTTTAAAAAGACGGGCGTCAAGGGATTTGCCAGGAGCATGCCTACAGGCGGTGCTCTAGATAGGTAAGGTCAGTTCGAGTGTGCAATCTGACTGGCATTGCTGCTGTGTGTATGAATCAAGCTTAAGTCATGTAGTCTTGCGACATCTGACTCCATCCGTGTCTGAGAATTACCGCTTGAAAGAATCATGAAAAATGGAAGGTTTGTTCTTAATGAAGAGACCGCAGTTGATGTTGATTTTTGGATGGGTTTCACTACTCTGGGGTCCTCTAATGGGGATTTTGTTTTTTTTGGGGTCCGTGGGTGTATCTCCTTAACCCTTTGTCAAGAACTTTGTGATGTTTGGCAGATGTGTTTCTGCCTGTATAATATTATGACTGTTGCAGTCTACTTGGTATTCTTGACATTTCAGAGTGGCCACAGCTTTAAACCAGAAGCTTTATGAAGTACCCACCGGCTGGAAATTCTTTGGAAATCTGATGGACGCTGGTCAGCTGTCTTTGTGCGGAGAGGAGAGTTTTGGCACAGGCTCTGATCACATCAGGTGACTAGACTCCTCCTATTTGCCTGTGCAAATGTAGATAATTTGCAATTGTCCATCTGACATTAGTCCGTATTCCAGATGACACCGGTTTTCAGAGGCCTGATATCAATCTTTCTTTTGTTAAGTGCCAGGCTTTAGCTTTATTTCGTGACCTTTCAGAGAGAAGGATGGCCTCTGGGCTGTACTTGCTTGGTTGTCCATCCTGGCCACCAGGAGGCAGAGTGTAGAAGACATCCTAGTGCAACATTGGAGTACGTATGGGCGCAACTTCTTTACCAGGTATCTAATTAACTGATTAAATAAATGAAGTGGGTTCGATTGGGAGGAGCTGTGGACAGGGGCCTACCCTCTTGAGGACTACCTGATGTAGCACCTAAAGCTGTATTTTAAACTTGCCTTCCATCGATAAAACTTTGAAATTAGACCACCTACCATTATGACAATATAGAGTAGGCAGTTTGGCCTAGTGTGATTGGTGCCCACTTTCTCTCTTGAGATCGTGGGTTCTAGTCCCACTGGGTCACACTGATAACCCTTGAGTCAGGTCTCTAGCTCCTCAGCTTGGTGTCAACTATGTATTAATAAGGCATACAACGCGTACCAGGCCGCCTGGAATTATTAAAAAAAATGAAATACATTATGATGGTAGCCTCTTACTCAAATTAAATGTGGTATCTGTGCTTGAGAGGAACTGATGGTTTGTTATTGTCTGTGTCCATTGTTGCGTGGTGCCTGAATTGACCTGATTTGATTGGCCGGCCTCTTGAGTCTGATCTCAAGCACTAGGTGAAACTTTCAGTTCTTTCAAGCCAAAAATCACTTGTGATCTGAGCATGGAACAAGTTGATGGACTTGATCTTTACTGTGGTAATGATGTAATCAAAAGTTAATATGTTTTGAGTACCTTTAATTATAGATCGTTACATGGAAATACCTCCATTTCCTTTATCTGGACCCCTAGAGAGAGTTGGAGGATTTATGATAATTCAAATCTCATGAAAGGTTTAAACGAGGGAAACATTGGCTGAGAGTAAAGGAACAACAAACTCGAAAACAACGCACTGGCAAAAGTGAAAACTTTCAACTTTCATTCCACTTGACATCATTCCTGCATTACAGGGTTTTCCCGTTGATCCCAACTTGTTCGATTCTATAGCCCAACAACAAGTTGGAAAGATGACCCCTGTAGCCAATATCTTACACCACTGATTAACTCCAATCTGGCATTTATGGTTGGGGGGCTAACTCTCTTTTGTTCGATAATTGCTCTAATCTCCAATAAGATGGTATCTAGCCTGAGTGGGCTGTACTGTTAAAAATAAAAGTTAAGTTATAACATATTTGAACATAAACCAATACCATTTCTAAATTCCTCGTCAAATGCTGATCATGTTTATAGTTTTTGAATTGACAAAATTGCCCGACTACTACCGAAGTTACGACAATCAATTCGTTCCGAACATACTAATTTGCTCTGGGTTTGACTGTTCACACATGGTCTGTAATAAGCCTGTAATAGATAATTGGCCTGCCTGTTTTCACACCAGACAAAAGACTGTACTTGGTAGTTAACAAATGAGCTAGATGTTATCACACGCTCACAACCCTTTACATCTGGTAAAGTCACTGTCAGAACTGGAGAACGCCGTCATGGTATATGCAGTGCAGTGGATATCAGACACGCAAGCGTCTTAAAAAACTGCAGCATGCCTGTTGCGTTTTGCTGTCAAAATGTTATCTAGATAATTCTTTGGTTTGCGTAATACACCGTAGCTAGTGGTTTAATGCTGATTATTGTGAAATAAAGTACATTTCACAAATAAGACACCACCATGTTTTCAAATCCTTGCAATATTTATTTTAGTTATTTATTTAATATTGTGATATTTAAAATGAGGATGACCTCTTCAGTGATAGCACTGCTTTCCAAGAGGGCCCTCATAACCATTCTACAATTTCACACATTCTAATTTTAGCACCCCCAAAATTAGTTAACGAAAACAACATTTTACGTTTCTGTTAAATCGAGCATGTTGCTACGGCTGGCATTTTTCCTTTCTATTCAGCTACATTGTGCCATAATTTATCATACCCTGGACAGTTTATATGCCTGACTCAGTACCTGTGAAAGTGCAATGCTTGAGAAGCCAAAAACGATTTGTTTAACTTTCTATTCATTACGTACATTGGCCTCACAGTATTTCCTGCCATTCTACTTATTTGGCTCGCCCGTCTCTTGAAAAAAATAATTATTTAATTTTGTGGAATATAAATCGGGTAAATAAAACAACAAGAATGGATCAACTGAAATTTGAAATTTTCGGATGTAATAACTTCCTTTGTCAACAATAACAGAAATAAAAAATTTTGTGCATATGCGTAGAGCATTTACTGAAAGTTATTTTTAATTCTCATTGAGTTGCATATCCATGAAGATGGTTTTGTAGTTAGCTGCCATGTTATTGTCTGACACTTTGCTTATCCCTAACAGGTATGACTATGAGAATTGTGAATCCAAGCCAGCACAAGACATGATGAATGGACTTGAAGCGTTCATAAAGAACTCGTCTAACATTGGCAAGAGTTTTGCAGCTGGAGGGAAGTCGTTTAAGCTTTCTTTGGCTGACAACTTCAGATATGAGGATCCTATTGACAAAAGTGTGACAATAAACCAGGTAGAATGATGTAAAAATAGATTTTAAAGTATTTACTCACATTGGACTTAAGCTCCAAAATTTTTGCCACTGCAATAGATATTCAGCTGGGCTCTAAAGTAAAATTGAGAAGTAGCATTCCAATTTCTCGTGGTTATCATTTTGTCTATAATGAGACAAAATAGGACTATTCAGTATTCCAGGCTGAGTACCTTTAATTAAAACTACACTATGTGTGAGCCTAGGAAAACGTCCAAATTTGGCCAACCTTGGAATACCACATCTCAGAAATGGCGGATCGGATTCAAATGTAACTCTCAGATACTGTGTTTTATGCATGCACTGTTCCCCATGTTATTGATAGCATTGTTTTGCTGTGATTATACTTTATTTTGAATGTTTTCTTTTTGGTAAATTTTACAATAAAAAACACGGTCACGTGGATCCAATTAATATTGGATTGGAAAAAAGTAAAAAATCAAATTCTACAGGGTTTCTTCCAATACTTTTATCCTGTTAAACATCTATAGTAATTTGTATATGTTTGGCTCAATACACATACTAGCTGATATGGTTACGCATATAGTGTGATAACGAGGTTGTAACACAGTGCTCGACACCAAGCTCGACGCTTTGACTAAAAAGGTCACGCCGTTCTCGGAAACTTACGCATACCTCTTCAAATTCTCCCTGTAAAAAATATATACCATTCAAAGTCTAACTCAATTCCTCCTGTCAACAAAGATAGTATACACCTGAGGCGCATGTTTCAGCAATCTTGCCCGATTTTTGCCGAGCAAGTCTGATTCTGTCTGTTTACTTATTGCTGTATTTTAAGTGTGTTTGATGTGTGCTATGGTGGCAAATGCACTCATTTAATGAAATAAACGAAACAATTATGAACCAAAGGTATTAAATCTAGGAAATGTGTCGGTAATTTAAAGTTTGGAAATCAACACAAACTTTGAAATGAATTTCAGAGGAATTATTGTCTGACTTTGATATTTGCAGTGGCGACTTAGAATTTACCCAGGTTGCCAAACACAATCTGAGGTCGCATTGGCGACCTGCTAGTCACCAAATTGAGCACTGTAACATTTTGCTTCTAATTCAGGGCATCAGACTTATATTCGAGGACGGTTCACGTATCATCTTTCGTCTTAGTGGAACAGGCAGCAGTGGCGCCACCATTAGGATGTACGTAGACAGTTACGAGGGAGACAAATCCAAACACACCCAGGATCCCCAGGTAAGTGCTATGGGCCATGCCAGAGGGAGATTACTGAGGTGAAATTGATAAAAAGGTTTGTTATGCCTAGGCTGTGAGAAACTGTCAGGCAGCATAGTATCAAAACATTCCATGCATGTGTTAATGGAATTAGGCCTACATAAAACATAAAAACTGTTTTTGTTTTGTCAGGAATTTACACAGTGCTATATTAGAAAGCCGGTCATTTTAAACCAATATTATACCCTATTTTCCTACACTAAAAATTCTCCTGTTTGAGACAGTGAAAAATTAAATTACCGGTACTTTGCTCAAATTCGGAGCTTTTACCAAATTTTAGAAATTGGCAATATTGGAAGTCCCTAATTCAAGTAGTACTATCATCAACAATCATTCACTTCGATGTCACACGGAATGGGGACTCATATAAACATTGCGTCAGTGACTATTTTCGACAGGTGTATCAACTGCCGAGCTTATTTTCAGACTTTGTTGATACAAAACACAGTGTTGTACATTTGAACAACATGGTGAATGCCAAAACACCGTGTGGGACATTTGAACAACACGGTGAATGCCAAAATACAGTTGTACATTTGAACAACATTAAAAGTGCCAAAATTTGCCATGTCCAAACTTCAGAATCAAAAATTTCGCTTTGAATTTCAGTGTCCAAAATTTTGGAGATTCCCAAACTGGAGAATTTTTACAGTATTGCCAGGTAGTGATGGTTGCTAACAGTAACTTACAGTGTATGTGTGGTGTTCTTTCAGGTGATGTTGAAGCCACTGGTCACCATAGCTTTAGAGATCTCCAAATTATCTCAGTTGACCGGTCGCAATGCTCCAACAGTGATTACATAGACTTTGACTGCTAGCATAGTTATAGCTGGTTTCTACTTGCCAGTGAGAACAAAAGTTTTAGAAATGCATGTTTTTGTGCCATGTATTGTTGCGTTGGTTGGATGACGGGTGCATTTTGATGGTTGTTGATTGAGCTTTTGTCATAGTAACCAAAATTAATTATATGACATGTAATGTGTACTAAAATCAATTTTGGCATACTTGGTAATCATAACAGTGCTAATATACGTGGGCAATTCTTAGTTTATAGTCTGGTCACACTGGTGAAGGGCTAATATTAGTGCACATTGGCAAAATTATTGCAGTCACGATTTCCATGCAAGTGAAAGGTTTGCAAGTTATGCTAGGAAAATGGCTGAAGTGATACTTGGCGAGGCTGAAATGCTGTAAAAGCATTGTATAAGGCAACCTTGGTTGTTGACTAAGGGATGTTCCAGCAAAATCTGTGTGGGGGGGGAGGCAACTGAAATAAAAATTTATGGGTGGTTGCGTTTGGTTTAAATTCAAAATGGCTGGTGGTCGTACTTCAAAAAAATAAAAATTTACAGGTCGTTGTTGTTTCATTGGACCATAAATATTTGATGGTGGGTAATTTTAGTAAATTTTATAAACTATCTGCACAAAATCAAAAACTGAAACAAAAATGCAACTTGCAAAAAGCTCCGACTTTTTCACTCCCTCCGATCTCCTCATCGGCATGCCCATAACACCAGTTAACCATACTCAGGTGCCCGAATTTCTCGATGGCTAATAACCATATATAAGAAACATGTTTTCTTAGTAATGAATGACGTTAGTGGTGATGGAGGAAAAGATAAACTCAAGCGCCTGCGCAGTCAACCACAAGAACAAAAAAAAAATTACGGGTGGTTGCATTTCAAACTTATAAAAAATTACGGGTGGTAGGCTGAAGAAATAAATGAAAAATATGGGTGGTGAGTGCGAAAAAAGGTGCCTTCCCCCCCTCCCATACAGATTTTACTGGAACAGCCCTAAGGGAACTGCAGCTGGAAATAAATATCTGATGCTTGGTGCCATTGAACGAACTAGTACAGAACCCTGCCCAGTCAAAAGTGTGCTAATGTTCTTTGAAACTGTTGATTTACAAGCTTCATCAGATTGAATGTGTAGTTTATGACATTTAATAAAAGACGTTATAAACAGTTCAATCTTTAATTTTTATCTCAATATAGTTGTCCGACAAAGTTGTTTATGAGCAAAAACAATTCAGATACACTACTGAGAGACAACAATACTGTTTAAAATATTTCAATTTTATTTTTTTCTTTCGCTGAAGACATGATCGAAATTGAATCACTATAACACAGTACAAAAATCTTTTGGCAATTGTGAGAGGCATTCTTATCAATTTCTTAACCATAACCCATAAACACTTCGGCTCAAAATCAACAAAAAATAAGTCTTCTTTAAGTTAACTTGTCACTCTTGAAGGATTGCATCAAAATCTGGTCCACACAGGACATGAAGATACACAATCGACATTAATAGTGCACAATGTATCAACGCCAGCCAACATTCTTTGAAGACGACCAAAACCACAATTACAGGGTCACTCCTCATTAACACACGACACTAAATGACCCAAGATGTAAAACTTGCTAAAATCTAACCACCACGAAAATGTTGAAAAGTGATTAGATTTCATTGGCTTCAACAATACAAGCGCAGACAAACGGCTCTGCAGCGTAAAAAAAGGTCCAATTTGTGAGAAACAATTCTCACTCATCACCGGTACAAAGTTGCATACAACCATCAATCAATCACCACAAGAACTCGAGGTGAGACAGAAGACTGACACCACTGCATAGAAAATTAGAAACGGTTCAACATAATACACGAATGACTACGTTGGCTACATTGCAAATCCTTTACAGAATGGAAAAGTACAAAAAGTAGGAAAAATTAAAAACAAGAAACATAAAATCAAAATCCAAAGACCGAGTTTACACTTTCACCTCTGTTCACACAGAGTAAACATGTCTTATGTGTTGATGATTGTCCGGAAATAACTTCATAGACTTAGCTGTCGCAAAAGCTTAACTGCTGACCTAAATGCAACACATAATAGCCATTCACGAGATATGAAGCAAAGTGATTTATGATTTATTTTTAACTGCACAACAGGAATTCCCATAAATCTGAAAGGCCTCATGCTGCTTTTCCACGCACAAGGCTATTAAGACCGCCATGTTATACAACGAGATGGCAATTTGCTTCACTTCCCTGCTCAGTTAAGGAACCACAAATGGTCTATTATTTGAAACATACAGGCATTTAAAATTGGACAATCTTACAGACATGTCGTCAAAGAGTCATACATACACATTTTACAACTTTAAATGAACATTTCATAATCATACCCACTCAAGAAAATTATAGAAATCTTAACAAATAGAACATTTAAGAAGATTGTAGCGGGTTGGAGACTTTCACGAAGCAATATAGTGATGATCACATAGGACGGATGAACTCTGAGAATATCTAATATTCAGACTTTCAAAAGTGTACAAAAAGACACGCTGATGGGAGGGACTTGGTGGCTGGCGTACTCCTTCAAATTTTGTTACAATCTTAGGGAGAAAGCAATATTTTTGAAAATGTTCTTGGTGGGGTAAGAACACTATGCATAAAATGGCTCTCCTTGCTTTCTTGCCAGTTATGAATACAACTGTCCACAGGTCCTACTACCCACTGTGAAACGGAGGTACATTCCTCCACCACTAGATGGCAGTGACAGCCGCCCCATGTAAACAATTGATACTGCTTTGTAAAAGCCTCCCCTTAGCCTAAGCAGTGTAAAAGCCTCTCCTTAGCGGCAAAAGAAAATAATACACAACTTAACAATGTGCGATGATTCTTAACAGAACTGTAAGGGAGAAATAAAATCATAATTAATCTCACTAACAAGGTGTAAATTCGACACCAAGGCACTTCAAAGTTAGAGGGATAAAAGTGACGAAACTAAAATGTATTAGATTTTTACGAAGACCCGGAATGTTATACAAACCAAACCCTACTTTGATAGGATCATAAATGGTCCAGACTCTGGCTACTGTGTGATGGGGGGATGAAATGACTACATGAACAGTTGACAAGCTAAAAACTGAAACCTTGAACAACTTGGAAACAGATGACATCGATGATAAAATGGATACAATGGATAGTCTGTCCATCACTGGTCCATGCAAAGAGATACTGGTTCTGAGACTACAAAATACATTCTTTTGAAAACCATAGTAACCATAAGTAAACCTTCAGATCAATAATTTCGATAACTTTCACGTTATCTACTAAAAGTAGTACTTCAAAGAATCTGGATGACTAAGATTTTTAAGTGTTACAAGCCAGCCACATTTTGATTTAGATGCATTCTGATTCAAGAAAGTACTACTAAAGAAATGTTATGATAGCTGCTTCATTCAAATACAAATTAGTATCATTTTGATACACCATCTGACAACTGCATACTGACATCTCTTCATAAATATCAAACTTTTAAGCACCAACAGAAAATTAAAGATTAACAGCTTTTGACGTGTCTTCACTGCCAAGAGTTGGGCAGTGACTAAAGTCCAAGCAATTGCACAACAAAAATTACTCTGGCAGCTCCACAGGAAATTTCAACGAAAACGTGTTCCTACGATAACACCTGTAGAGACTGCAACTGCTTGCTGAGTACGATTTCGCTTCGACTTTTCTTGAGGCAGGATTGTGCGGAAATGGGCATGGGCATCTGTTGTCTGGTGTTGGCCCTGCGCTGTGCCAGGCTGGAGTTCCCTGGAGGCGACAGGCCCAGTTGCCGCCCCGTCAAATTATCTTGGAAAATGTTCTTCACCTCGAGGTCCTCGGCAGACCCCACGTAGTCGTCATCTTCTTCTTCCTCGTCACCCTCCGCCATGGTATCGCCAATGTAGAAGCAGGGAGAGCGACACTTGGAGATAGCCAGGTGTTGTACCATCATGCGGTTGAATGCCATCGCATTCTCTGCAAACGTCTGTAGGTCATTAGTGCTGTTGCGGCTGAAAAATACGAGCATAAATGTGTGAGAAACAAAACATTTACACAAGGATGTTACGCCGACACGTTTAACTAAACAGACACAACTGCCCCATTCATTAAAGTCAACTGTTGACTTTCAGCAACTGACCTACTTTGCTGACCTACAAGCAAACTATCTTCTTTTGTTCAGAAACCATTAAGGCAATAGTCGGATATAACGCACCTATATTTTGAGAACCAGTTTGATGCTCGTTGCTCAGTAGAGAAAACTGGTTCTCAAAATGTGGACACGTTAAATCCGACCATTACCTAAATTCAATCCACACAGAATGGACTAAAAATGAAAACATTTACAAAACAAGTCCATTTCTGGAATGTTGGTTAATAATTCATATCTGTGTATCGAATGCACAAAAACCACAAAAATTAATAAAATCGCCTACCTCGATAAATTGCCAGGTGTCGCCAGCGGTGTTGCTGGGGGTCTCATCATCAGCCAGGGGTGCTCCAAAACCTCAGCAGCGGAGTACCGCCTGTGTGGCTCTCGAACCAACAGATGGTCTATCAGGTCCTTTGCCTCTGTCGAGATGTTGCCCCACTCGCTCTCCGGAAAGTCGTAGACCCCCTCCTGGATCCGTTGAAACAACATTTCCTGACACTCCTCACAGTTCTCCCCACGGTCCCAACCACAGTCATCGCCACACTTGCCATAGAATGGTGGGTAGCCACACAACATGATGTACCTGGCAAGACAAAAGGCCAAATGTAGGCGAGAACCACTACAAGTTGCATAAAGCCAGTGAAAACGCCTGTTCTTAAGGTAATGGGAAAATGCTCTTGTGTTCAGTTTTTTATTATCTGCAAGATACACTTCAGATTGGGCACGTTTCTAAAAACGTATTGGGCAGGCATGTAGACCTAATTACCATGTTTTTTATTTTCATGTATTTGAATTGTTTATTTTTCTAGGACCATCAACCTCCCTTTGCACTTTCAGTCAAAGGAATGCTTATTTGAATCTATGTAGACAGTAAACAGCAACACACAAGCTATCTCACTTACAGTATAATGCCAAGACTCCAGAGGTCACATTTCTTGTCATAGGTCGTCGCCTCGCCAACCCAGGCATCAACAACCTCGGGAGCCATGAACTCGGCTGATCCTACAGGTGTCTGCAGCTCGGGGGTAGTGCAGGGGCTAGGGCTGTTGATAACCCCACTGCCCAGGTCAAAGTCACAGACCTGCACTGGCACAAGATCTTCCATGCTGGTACAGAGGATATTCTCAGGTTTGAGGTCGCGATGGGCAATACCTAAAGCAAGAGAACAGGACGTAATGTGTTTGGCAAAAATAACCTCCTTAGGCCAAACAGATTTAGTCCAGGTCAGCGTTTTAATGTGGAATGTTTTCTTAACTGTCGATTTTCAAAATAAAATCCACCTGATATCAGCAAAAGTGATGTGGGATCGTTTAAAAGTTTGTTATTGTGGCTTTTGAAAAAACACTGAAAAGCTTGGCTAAATTGACAGGTGTGGTGATTTTTTTCTTCGCGAAGTAAGGCGCAGGTTTCAAAATAAGTCAAGGCAAAGACCAGAATCTACAAAGCCTTTTTGCTTAGTTGGGCATAAACTATAAGTACTTTTGTCCCAAGTCAATCAGACCAGTCACCATGTTAATTTTTACATGGTGACAGATGATGTTTAGCCACACACCAATAACGAATACCGTTCACTGTAATCCGGAAAACAATGACAAACTAAGACTCATAGACCATCAATATGGTTAAACAATCCCCAAGAAAACACAGGCATGCCAAAGTTCACCTACCCTTCTTGTGCAGGAAGTCCAGTGCCTTGGCGATGTCTTTAACGACCGCAGCAGCCTCCCTTTCATTAAGGTGACCTCGTTTTTCGATATTGTCCAGCAAGGAGCCCCCGTTGACCTTGTCAAAGATGAGGTAGAACTGTGACTCCTCCTCGAAATACTCGACCAGCTGCACAATGTTGGAGTGACCTTGACATTGATGGAATGTCTCAATCTCGCGAAAGACTTTACTGCGATTTTGACTTATGCCTTTCTCTATCACCTGCAGGGCAAACAGAAAATGTACAAATGCTACAGATAAGAAGCACTGCGAGTACATCAGTCAAGTAAGTTCTGAAACAGGAATGCTCATTTCTGAAATTTCACAAAATTCAATTCAGATGTGTTTGTACAAGTAAAACGGACAGAATTGCAATCAAATTACTGTGGAAAGCAAAACATTCAATCACTAGTCATAATGAAAGCACATAGACATTTTTCACAGAGGCAAAGGCGTAAAAACCAACAAATTATATGGACACATGCCGCAATATAGCGATCGCCGTTCATAAATGACCCATACAGCAAACTCTAGAGTAGCCTACTCACCTTGACTGCATACTCCTTGTGGTTCATGATATTCTCAAATGTTCTGACTTCAGCGTACGCCCCTGCTCCTAGCTCTTCTCCTGTGGATTGGTAGACATCTGAAAGCAGACGACATCCAGTATCAAGGGAATGTGGTCTCAAAAATAAAACGTAGCAGAATATGTGCAAAAACCAAAATGTTTCTCAAAGAATTCAATATCCTGGAATCTTCGATCCCATCTTTCTTGCGAACTCCGCTATTTTCCAAACAGAACATGCTCATTTACAGAGCCAACATCATTGACAAATGACCTTCATGATAGACACCACACAACTAGGACAATCCAAGAAAATACATTAAATTAGAAACTAACAATGACAAATAAATCATGCAGGTGGGTACTAACAAGGAGCAAGCACTGTCTTCTTGGTGCACAAAATTGAAAAGTAGGACATGTCAAGACTGGACTGGACCGATTAAACTAAAAAAATAAGGTTTTTTGTAGTTCATTTCCGCAGTGCAAGACCATTCAATAACTAAACAAAAATAAAGCAAAGTTTCTGATGAGGGCATGCTCAATGTTATCTTCACCAGCCACTCCTGAGAACACAATCAATAATCTATTGTTGAACACTGTTAATGTAGTATTCAGTCTCCCAGAAGAACGTGACGATTAACATTGCAAATGCACAACCAGCAGATATGAAGTCCGCAAGTGCTGCACAACTCTGTAATTTAATGTTTTATGAGACAACATTTCATTGTTTATTTTCGGTTGAGAAGAAGGTAGTATAAACAATATTACAGGCATAAATAACAAGATTTGAAAATGGAAAACAATTGGGTTTCCATTAAATCAATGGCTACAAAGTTGGTGATAATGCTACATCTAAGATATCATGTAGTGGGAAGAAATCATCATCACCAGTCAAATCAACTAAGCACCAACTGATGCCAACTGGGAACTCGGCCAAACTTCAACAATCATCCAGACAACACAATAGGTTGCCAAGAAACTATACTAAGTGGAGCGCAACGCAATAACTACAGGTGAACCTGCGTGACCAGACAATGGCACACAAAAAGGTCACGAGAAGAAGGCAGCTGTTGTCCAGGGTGCGCAAGGATATGACCTGGGAAATACCTGAGTGATGACGTGTCGGTGATGAACCTCACATGACGCAGTGACAACCTGCGCACATTTTGTTTTTTTTTGGAAGTGGCGACTTGTTTGAATAATTTTTCCCATAACTCATTTCAGCATCAAACAATAAGAAAAATACAAGCTGGAATAGGATAGTGCGTGCAAGAAATGAGACAACTGACATTCTTTTCACCTTCCAGCATTTACGCTCCCACTCTTAGAGATACAACTGCAAAAACACAGTATCAATTCTTAAATATGATTGAAAATTTTAACCTCAATTGAGTTTGTTTGTGACATGGAATTGTTACTCCAACTTACTCCTCCATCAGATAAGAAGTAGTTCCACAGACTTGGAAAAAAATGACGTGGTTATTGTTTGAAAGCTGCCGTGATAAGTCAACTTACTGAATGAACTGTTAGTCGTTTCCAATCCCGAAAATCATCTCTAATTTGAGCAAAGAACACGGAGAGATCAATTTCACACTAGCAGATGATACAAATCAAGTTATTTTTGACAGAAGGCTAATTTACAGCAGCTTCACATTCTTAATTCATGACACAGGTCAAAGGACAATACCATTTTGCAATACATACACTGTTCTGTGTAACAGACAGACAACTGCTTAAGCCATACAGCAAGATTTCATATGCATCAACAAAGCCAGCAGCTACAGGGTATCCTGAGGTTAATAACTAATTATACCCTTATCTAGGTCAATACTATATTAATTCATGTTAAGTATAAACAAATGGGCCTTGTTCCTCCAGCTCAGAGCAGAAGTGTTTGTTTACTATGTGTGGGATGACTTGCATTTGACCTTGTTCTTTAAATAAGGCCCATACACCTCTGCTGACGAGCAATCTTCTCTACAAAACAATTCATCCTTTAGCTGTATTCTTATCATGTCAATTATTGCAAATGTATGTCATAACCATAAACCCTGCAAGTCAATTTCAGTTCACATGAATCTACTTCCCCAATCCTAAATAGCTTTGACACATAACTGCTAAATAGAAAAGCATGTACCAATGTATTCTAATCCGCAAGTAACCTCTATACGGAAGCCATAAATTTCATCAACAAAAATAGAACACGAGTAAATGAACACAAAAGGTAAAGCATTCCTCCATAGAGGGAGTGATGCATGACACTTCGCAGGTTTTAGGTCAATGTGACCCCATCCTGACCACAGATGATGAGAGCTGTGAAAAAGCAGACCTGAGAAAAGAATATTCAGTAACAGCAGATTATGTCTATATACCACAGGGGGTGCTAAAGTGCGCACAGCAAGGTGACCTAAGAACAAAGGTCAACAAACTAGATGACCAACAAACTAGATGACATAGTTCGTAAAATAGCAGTTGGTAAACAGAGACGGGGCAAACAAAGGGCAGCTATGTTTTGCAAAGGGAAGGGTAATCAATGTGTTTGTGTGTGCGTGTGCATGAACCACGGCCTGTTTTTGACAATTGCAAATGAGAAATGACAGGGCAGATGCAGGATCCCAAGATTGTTTTCTTTTTTCACAAAATCAATTTGCTTCCACAAGCACAGCAACAAATCTGATTACTGACAAAGCCCTTTACTGCATGGCCACTACAATGCAATACATAATGACGAACCCATCTTTCTGAATTAAATAAAACAACATGTTACATAACCAATCATAGCAAATCAATATCAACAACCTTACAAACGGGTATAGACATAATCAGCGATCTAAATGACAAAGAAAAGTACAGAATTTTGGTCAAATGCAACACAAACAACTTACATACATGAAAACTATGTTTACTAAATTTCAAAAACCCTATTACAATCTAAGTACTTTAATTTTGGTGGACCAGAAGTGGTGTGATCACCTGTTATCAGCAGGTACTAGACCATCAGGTGCTTGTGCAGAGAGTTGTCATTATCTTTTGTTGTCCAGGTACCCTGGATCATAAGCAATGACTCAACAGCCAGCTGATAAAGACTTCTTATTAAGCTAACAAAAAAGAAGGGGGAGATGTCCTATTTGAAAGTAATGGAAATATTTCGAGTCTGCACATTTACCACCCGAAAATGCAAATGATATTTCTTGCGATGTTTCCTAGTGCAACATGAGAGACATGCTACAAAAGCAGTTCCAAAACGGTCATTGAAAGGTTAAAAATTTCCCATCACATGACTAATCATGATGGGCTGATTTCAGTTTAAAAATGGCACACCTAAGTGACAGGAAAGTTATTTTAAAAAAATTCAAGACAAGGGAACAACTCAACATGTAAGTTTCTGAATCAAAAGTGACCATTTCACAATAGGACAATAGGATTATTTGGAAGTTGCTTTTCATTGTTTTACCAAAATCTCCTTAGTGCGACCTTTAACGAATTTATCTTCAGTTTAACCTAGATTCAAAACAACGCTAAATCAAAATTAAACCCTCACAATAACAAACCAATTTACTTAGAAGCAGACGGGACTTTGGCAAGCACCAATTGACCATGCATTGTGAAAGACGCTAACCCAGCTGGTAAAATGAACTTATTTTTCAAATAGAAGCAGACGCCAGACTGAATCTAGAGCAGACCTAAATAGTACTGACTAACACTCCCAGGCAGTGCAAGTTATCTGACAGTGCCCAGCCTTAAAAGTCTGATCTTAAAAGTGGTCATCTGCAGGTAAGGTACATAAAGTCTTCCAAGTTAACATATCTTTTTAATGTTTTTTAACATTGATTATTGCTTTGATAAAATTCCTTAAGAATAAACATGCTTTGCCACAAACATATTTTAGGAACACCCTCAACAAGTTGCAGTATGACAGAAAGTTGCAAAGATCCAATCAAAATATAAAGTCTTAGAGTACAATTGGCAGATAGCCAATCATTCACATTGACTGCAAGTGACCAGCAAATCACATCACCACATTGCATTGAATATAACCCCTACACCTCATCTTGGGCACAATCAAAATACTGACACCTATTGAATATTCAATGTTAACTCAATGATGCAAGATATTGCATAATACCTGATCCCCAAAGGTCGCAAGGTCACAACCTGTACCCATTATACTAACATCAATAACAAAACATTAATGCTAAACCATCACAACAGCTGCACAACAGCATCAGGTTAAACATTCATCAGGACCAGTCACTAATGAGGGGGAGCATATGCCTAATTTTGAAGTGTCAATCTCTGTCTTCATTTGAAGATTACATGTGCATTAAAATAAGAAAGTTCCATTAAAAATAAAAGAACACACTCAAATGCCTCAACACCCTCCCAACGGAAAACACACAGTCAGATTTTACTGTTATCACCTCTCAAGATCATTCTAAAGTCAGTGCATGCTCCTCCAGACTACGCATCACCAGATTCACAAAACCTGATTGACAGCATGAAGGCAAGACTAACAGCACAAAGGACTAACATTTCCTTTATCAGCTGCAGGCGAAATCCACATTAAGAACAACTGCATGCACCTTGTGATCTCAAGAGTCAATTTATGAATAACAATACGTTTTCCCAATTCTTTACCAACTGAGGTAAATAACTACCTCTTACTAGGAATTTTTATATGGATACCTTAGTTGACAATCACTGAACATCGCGAAGGATAACTGGTAGTTTGACCGCTAAAGAGCCCGCAAAGGATAATCCACAGTTTTGATCCACTTACAAGACTCAAAACACTACATGAAAATAAACACCATCATGGACAAAAAACATCTTTATAAGCATTGACCGCAAGGAGGTAAGAGTCTATTTGGGACAAGTAAGAAGTTATTAAGCATCTGTAGGCAACAACTTCATTGCAGAATTCTACCACTAGTAAAACATGAATTCTGCTTCAAGGAAAACCACAACCAATAGGCCAAGTGAGTACTTTTTATTATCGAATTAGAAGCCAATCCCTCAGACATCCTGCCAACGGTGAAATAATTTGGTAAGATGCTGGGCATTGGAAATGTTATGCAGTAGTGCGAGCCAGTGACGTCTTTCTTATTTGAATCGCTTCCAAAAATCAAGGTGCAAAGAAAATTATTAGTAGGCAGCTGTTGCCAAGTTTTTGAAACACTGCCAAAAGCATAACCCAGGCAACCATCTCAATTTTCATTTGTTTACATGAAGTGCAAAAGGCATTTATGTCCCTATTAAGCTTTCAACACATGTGGGAGGAAGTTTGGCAATCCCCAAGAATTCCCAGAGGTTTCCCTGAAGTCTGTTAATTGCAATGAAGCATAACAATACACTGGAAACAAAACAATTCATCATATGCCCAGTTAGAAGAGACATAATAAAGAACTTCATTGATTGTGCTCCGGAGACGGAGACCGAGAATTTCTGTCAACCAGGTCCCTCGTTTACTTGTAACTTTGTTCAATGGAGGAATAAATCCCACTCATTTGGTGACAGCGATGCTGTTACAGTCCCAGTCACCACCAGCGCCACCTGGGATCATGAGCAAGTCACACACCTGCATAGTCCAGGGGTGCGTCCTGTAGAAGCAAGAATGTCACCAAAATGCAAAAAATCACACCTTATCTGGCGACTGAAATGTGAATATTTTGCGCAAATGCAAAGAAGCTTACTAGTGTACCCAAATAAAATTGTGATCACTGAAATGATTGGTCAGTGAGGTTGTAATGTTGAACTGTGCGACAGAATTTAGTTTGCGTTCTTGTCGCACGTTCTTTGCTAGTGTTTTGGGTCTACAGAATATACAGCCTAATAGGTCCCACCAAACATTCCAGATATGAAAATATAGCTGCCTGAAAAATGGCACAAAAGTAGACGTATGCAATAAAAACATCAGACACAATGCACTCAACTGAGGTACAAATCACTCACCATGAAATCTACGAGGCACGATGTCTATTGGGCGCCGTTTCCTGTTGCGACGTCTCTGTGCGTTTAGCCGTGAGTCCATCGTTTTGCCAGTGTCCCTGAGTGAGTAGGCGTCCCCTTCTAAGTCGAGCGTGGTCGGTCGCTCAAGGGTGTTGCCTGGTATCAAACTAGACGACTCCGCTGGCTGAAAGGAGGAAAAGAATGTAGCACGAGTGCACCAAGGATCACGTTGGCTCACAATGCAGTAACAACAAACTTGCAGAATAAAGGGACTCTCCCAACTGAGCTCACGAAAAGAAGCAGGTGGTTGTAATAGCTGCAGTACATGTATCATAATTTGTATAAACTGCCAACAAAGTGCACTGACTGGCTTGACTGCAACTATTTAAAACAGCTTCAGCTGCAGTTCCAGTCTTGGTACTGATCAATCAAAGCCTAAACAAAAATTGTTTAATAATACTGCCTCGACACAAGACAATGAATATTTCTACCAAGGCAACATGTATCCAGGGATTATAAAATAATCCGACTAGATTGATGTCTGGGCTCAAACAGTTCTGGGAATTAATTTATTAATTAGACAATCTGATTATTTCTTTGGCTTGTTCCCTGGATAAAATCTCGCACTGAGAAGACTATCCTAAAGGCAACATTCATATTTTAGGAGAAAAATTTAGAGCAGATACTCAGTACTGCTTAAATATCTTAGCTTTCTTACCTTCAAATCTATGTGTAGAATGTCATAAAAACTCTCATCACTCCAACATTCGACAAATTATAAAATCACAGATAAAACACGCAGATTTGTTAAAACTACAAGATATGTTCACACTGTGTCTGTCCCGTCCTCACCTAGCACATGCACAACTTGCAAGATGGATCAGACAGAGGAAGTACTGAGGGATGTTCCAAAATAGCTCCAACTAACACAACTGATGAATTGATGAGCCAGCACTTCTCAGCTGGCAACAAAGCTACCACTCTAAAATAGTATGCATTCTAAAATTTTGTACTTCACAACTGAAACAATGACTTTAAAGTGTAACCCTAATACAGCTTCAGCCCTGTTTGCCTTTCAATAGGAATGAATTGCTAAAAGGCCAAACAACTTGAATGGCTTTAGTGCAAGTTCTAATTCAAATGAAGTCAATAGATTCCAAATATTAATCTAAAACACCTCCAACCATTCTATTGATTAGCACAATCACCATCACACATGCCAGCTAATGGCCATTTAAATATCAACCTTATCCAGTTGACAACATTTCAATTTTCTTGATAATAAAATAACCAACCTTTGCCACAAACACAAAAACTATTATGGGAAGAATAAAATCACAGATTTGCTACTCTATGCCCCAAAATTAGTCAACCTATTGCATAAGATTTGTGAAATGCCTTGGTATTGCACAAGGAATGGAGGGATGATGCAAACAAAAGCTGTGCCTGGGCAAGTGGCTGTTGATGGACAATACAAAGAAAATAAGCTAACTCAACAGAATTGTTCTGTTGGGTCAAAGGCTTCTAAAGGCCTTTATGAAGATTAGAGGTCATACCAGCAAGACTTCAAGTCCATAAAGGAAACAACATCTGTGCCAAGGCAAAAGGTTATCAAGCTTGCACCCATACTGAATTTAGACTTTTTTTACCAGTTCAGTTCTGATTTATCGTTTATCCATAAACTTTTTGTGTCCTTGCCAAGTCACTCATTAAACAGAACGCACTTAACAAAACAGAAACTGGTCCCAACAAACATGGAAAAAACCCTAACCTGGGTTTTTCCAATAGATAACGTGCTTCGCTTTGTTAGCAAATTTAGGAAAAACCACAAGCCGCCAAATCAAGGTAACTGTAAAACATCTTAAAGGACATTACAGTTCCGTCACAATAATAGAGCATAAAAGTTCTAAAAATTGTGATGTTTTAAAACTCAACCTGTAACAATAATCTAAGCATTTTAGCCCAATGAATTTTGTTCTACAACCACTTGAACATCTGCCAGCAGACAGTATCAAGACATGGCATCATGACATGACGAATCAAAAAGTTATGACACATCTATGTTTGAATTAAGCTGGCAACTAATTTCATAGCACCACTGTATCGAGTGACATGTATGGTTTCCCCAGTAACAAAAACTGAATGCAAATATACAACATTTCTACCACAGAATTACTATCTAGGGTCACTGGATTTCCGCAATAACGGAAAGCAAACAGATTCTAACTTTTTCAGACTAAAAGATTTAAAATAGAATTTACAAATATTTAACCATAATTCTGCTATTTTTATTTTAATTACCAAAAATTAAGAACACAATCCATTTAAATGGATTATTCTGCTCACAAATCGATCAACGACCATTTGTAGCATATCAGTGAAAGTAGTTACATATGAAGATGGCGCTCTTCTTTTTTCCTGCTTTGAGAAACAAAAAACATGGCATGCAACAAGTTATCAGAGAAAAGGAGCCGTGGCGTAATTCAGGGAAAAAAGTAAGGCAATTCCCAGATTATTTTTACGTTATTTATTTCTTTGAAATAGTATAATGGAAACTAATAATTCACAAAATGGAAAAATGAGATTTCATATTTGCTAAAACAGAAAATCAATGTTTTTTTCAAAAATATCTTAGTTCTAACATCTTGCAAAATGTAAAAAAAAAAACATTCCAATCTTTTTAATTAACACCATTTGATCATTAAACTCAATATTAAAAGGAAAGTTCCAGAATTGATTGCATCAGAACCAACCACAAATCACATACACACATGTATAGTTCCTCCGTTGAAGAGAATATTCCAGAAACGCTTGAATGTGACAAACCACACAATTACCAGGAAATGATACAGTGACAAAAAGAAAGCCCCAGCAAATGACATAGGTTATATCAGTTACACTGATAGCCAATCACAAAACAAAAAACTGTACTTTACATGACATCCTTATCCCACTGAAATAACCATAACTGTTGACATGACCCATACATTGAAAGTTCTGATGTACAATTTTTCAAGTTGAACAATAAGTTATATTCATTTTTTTGCATTCTAATTAACTACTGTGCTTTTATCTGAATTTTGTTCATAGAATTTCTTGACAGCACTTCTTTTCAGAAAGGAAATAAAATTACAAGAATAATTGTTTAATTCAAAAACTTAATAAAAGCTAAGATATAAAAGCAAAAGAAATGTATTAAGGCATAATGAAAAAAAATCAATCCCGGGAAAATATTTTTCATTTGAATGAACACCAAGGGTGGATCAAACAAAACAAAAGGAGAACAAAGTAAAACTTCAGAATAAAATAAATAATTTTCAAATTTCTTACCTCTGCAAGAGTTGCATCGGATGCGATGCAAGCAACAGGTATGAATATATGCATTCTTTATAAAAACAGATCTTTCAACCAGTGTTTAAAAACACACCTTCTGAAGGTTACCCTTCCAAACACAACCGCTCGCTGCCACGCTATCTTCCACGACTGACTTCCACGTAAATAAACACATCACCACATCTCGCCATCTGATGCAAGGCAGGGTTCGCGGAAATCACGGGATAACCCCGGAGAACTAATGACTCATACAGTAACACGTCAGTAAGTCACGTGACCAAATGTGTTTTTCAAAACATGTGTCAATTTCGCACAAACTGAGTCCCGTGCGAGGTGATTTGAAGAGGATTTGCGTTGCATACTTTAGATAAGAACATCATATAATGATTACAATCGTTGTATACGATATTATCAAAATGCGTCACTGTTTAACTTACCTTAAACGACTCAGGCGCACATCGCCCACAGTGTTTACCTCCTCGTACGCTTTCAAAGTGCAAGCATCACGTGATATCAAGGTCTCCTTTGTTTCCATTTGAGATTTTTCAATAATAAAACCAACGTTATTTCATCTATAATGAAATTTCAATGTTAAATTGGCTGTTCGTATAATGACTACAAAATAAAGTTTTGCCTCGAAAATTAAAAAACACAAATTTTCCCGTCGATCCCTTAAATATAACTAAGGTGACACCTGGCGGATTCACCCGAAAGCAATGCAATTGTAAATTGTGACTTTTCTACTCATTATATTTATATTAGTCCAAAATGGAATTACCTAAACCTCCTGAAGGTATGTATTTGTTTTATTTAAATCGTGTATTATATTGACGATTTATTGAAGCAGTAGCAGCACCTAAAGGATTACCCGTGATTACTAGTAAGACAGTCACCAAGTCGGTCATTCAGCCGCGGCAGCGTGTCTGGGGGCCCGTCTCTTGAAACTTTATGATTTATGTCTTAACTGAGACTGAAATCGTGCTAACGTAAGACCATGATGTCTTATCCCGGTTTCTTGAACTTTCGTAAGACCAAATTGAGGCCGAAATTGGTCTAAGCAAAGACCGAATATTAGGTTTAAGCCGCTTAAGTCAAGATTGTACTTTTTAATTGGTCTAAAATCTAAATGATTACGCCGGTCTTCTCAAGCAAACGTGATCCCAATTGTATCCAAAATGTAAATGTATCCCCATTTAGCATTTCAAGACTAAGATTATTTTTGAAAACATATTTCACTTTCTGCTGCACTTAATTTTGTGAATTCATAATAGGTGCGTAAAGTGTAGTTTGTTAGGCAATTACATCGCTCTGGATGCCGCAGGCATGCAGGGGTGATATAGTACATCCCCACAAAAAGTTACGAATTTCACAATACAGGAAATAAAATCAAATGAACCATGCATATATGCACAACTCATACCATAAGTATGGAGAGGATTCAGTCAGGATAACAAATCGATGAAAATCTGTCGAGGTTCGCTCA
The DNA here is from genome assembly GCA_002633005.1 of Phoronis australis. Classification (NCBI taxonomy): domain Eukaryota; kingdom Metazoa; phylum Phoronida; family Phoronidae; genus Phoronis; species Phoronis australis. The sequence continues at coordinate 1,173,159 of NMRA01000042.1, read as the reverse complement.
AGTTTCTGTTACCGGGTGCCATTTTGAGGAAGTTACGTGAAATCACGCATGTTGATGAATAAAAAGTCCAAGGGACACAAATCTTACAAATTTCACCTGATACCTTCTCATGTTATTGTGCAAGTGTCATGCACTAGTGTCATGCGCTTCGCTCAGTCTCGCGCTAGCCTTTGCCTAACTTACGTGACTCAGTTGACATACTTTGTGGTTATCACGCGCAACCAAAAAAGTAGAGTTGGAATTCTTCAGCAAAGTCACCTTAATTCTAACAACTAAACTTCATCGAAGATATGTACAGAAGTAGAAAGGACCAATGAAGAAAGTATTAGCGCTTTTTTAAGTGATAGTTTTAAGTGTGGAATATATTTTTGACAAGGTGGAAACTCAAAATCGGTGGCCGGATTTGGCCTACCGCCCGTTTAAAATACAAGGGACGAAATGCGTACAGAAAGCGATGGTAAGTATTGTAGCCCCTAACCGGCCAGCCGAGGGGCTACGTGTTGCCTAGTAGTTTGTATGCTCATCTGTGTTGAAATAAAACTATCTATAGATGTAAGATAAAACCGAACATCAAAATTGGTGTTCATGAAATGATTTTCCTGACATTCGGTCTTAACTTTGACAAATATTTGGTCTTAAGTCTTAATTCAGTTTTCATGAAATAAGCCCCTGTCTGAGCCTGGACTGAGGCCCATTTCATGAAAAGTCATTCTTGACTTACCAACATAATTTTTGTTTCTAATGTAGACCCGGAACTGAAGAACATCATTGACAAGCTTGCCAACTTTGTCGCCCGCAATGGACCGGAGTTTGAACAGATGACCAAAGGTAAACAGAAGGAGAATCCTAAGTTCTCCTTCCTGTTTGGTGGCGAGTTCTTCAACTACTACCAGTACCGGGTGACGACGGAACAAGCAAGTATGTTGTTCATAATCAGAACATGTGATGACTTGTTGAATATAACTCATGATGAAATGCCACTCCGATTTTATAAACGTGTAGAGCTACGTGAACACTGCAAGCGTACTGGTGATACTGCAAAATAAGTTTAGCTCATGAATTCCTGAATAATTGCTGGTCTTTTGGTAGATCCATAAAAGAAATAACTTCTAGTTCGTATGGTTTGGTTTAAGTTGCTGTTGAGAATATAACTCATGCAGCATTTTCTTTCACCGATTTCTTAAATGCAATGAAGGTAGTTAATATTTGCAGTTTGAGTAACAAAATTGTGCGACATCAAACTATAGTGTTCTTGCATTTCTCCAGAGCAAATCAATTGTTACATATGACTGAAATTCTGTTGCAAATGAATTAATTTCATCGGAGGATGTCAGTTTTGTGTTGTGACGACTTATGTTATATTTCCGAGTTTCGCTGATTTTCTTACGTCTGCGTAAGTAAACATTTTTGTAGATTTGAGTACCTCAAATTTTAAAGTCATTGCCTTCTATTCAAAAGTTATACCGCATATTTTCGTCTTAAAATTTCATTTTGATGTCCATCTGTTATTATACTTCTTGATTTCACATGTATTCTATTAAGTTGCTGTAGTTCGAAGGAGTTCCAACATTTTGATCATTTGTTGCAGTAATGAATCAACAGAAACAGAAGCTAGCTCAGCAACAACAGGCCATGGTGCAGCAGGCCATTCAGAGTGCCCCCTGGCAAGCTGGGCCCACCCCCACCGTCACCGCCGCCACAACCACTCCTGCCCCCAATGTCCAACAGCAGGTGGCGCAGTTGGACCAGCAGCTTGCCCAGCATCAACAACAGGTGGATACACAAGTCAAGCAGAGTGAGCAGAACTTGGCGGCTCAGTACCAGAGTCTTATACAGCAACAGCAGGTAGGGTCAGAGGTCAGGGGTTTTATAAAAAATTTAATGCTCAACGGTAACTGAAATATGGCTACGGCCCCTTGATTCATGATAACCTATCAATGTTTTACCTGGTTCTTAAACGATTGCGGTGATAACTACCGATGACTAGAAATGGGTTCTGGGAGCAGATACAGTATGTTGTTCTCCACCTGTATGTGTGGGGTTTGGGGAGTTTCACTTTGAACATTTTGATCATTACATAGCCCTTTACTGCATTCCAGTTGTCATTTTGAAAAAGTGCAAAAATTGGACATTTTTTAAAAATTGCTTCTTGCTAGGATATGGATTCCTGAATTCAATCAAGAAAACGGCTGTGACAGAAAGTAGGGATTTTGATCACTGTTATTGTGCATAATGCTCTTCGTAGCTTGTGATTTAATCTTTCATTTCATGGGAGATATTTTCTCTGCCCTCTCATGGGTGGCTGCTATTGCATGGAGCGTGAACCAGACCTCAGTATTTATGTTCAATGTCTATATATTAGACTATGAAAAAATGGCAGCATTATAGTGAAAGTGCCTTTGAGTCCAAGTTGTGCTCACATTTGATCTTAATGTCTGTTCTTAGGTCGAAATTGATGAGAAAATCGGCAAAGTGGAAGACGAGGCTCTGAACGCACTAAGCACAAAATGTGAACTGCCACTGGCCGAGCTGGATGGAGTCACCAAGCCAATCATAGAGTCATGCACAAAAGATGCAATATCAGTAGGCCTATTAAATTTTGATTGCTGCATGTTGGCATTTTCACAGTTTCTCAAAATGTAGCCTTGTCACTTATTGGACAGAGTTTACTTAACTTACTCGTCTGAAAAGAAAAAAGGAAAATTTTGAGGCTTGATTTTGCGTCGAAGTGTCAATTAGTGCTGTGTGGGTGGATGTGGTTCATGGTAGGTTGGTATGATGCAACAATTACATTTCATAATTGGCTATTTTTATAGAATTGACTGATGAAATGGCACGGTTCGAGTAAAGTTGAGAATTTGTAATCAAACTGAAAGGTTGAAGCTACACTCCACCCCGTTTTTAATTAACTAAAAACTACAAATCACATTAGGTCTTCACTCTCAAAACATCAGTCTCACTATGTTCTGTACTGTGATAGGATTCTATTTCTGTTACTAACTAGAACACCAAAACTATCAGCGACTTAAGAAAATGCTTCAGAGTTCATTGAAGTTGGCTAACCCTAAACTTGGGGATTCAAAAACAGCACGTGTACCCATTGCCTGTGACTTGGTGGCTCATTCAGCAACAATTTGAGATCAGATGGATGTGTCAACGTTCTTAAACTTCAAAGCACTGCGCTTAACAATTTAACAGTGGACAGCTAAAGAGATGCTGACTGCTAGTACGCATTGCTTATGACGTGAGCTGCGATCTCGTGTGGCAACAATTCAAGATCGGCTAAAAAACTGCTGAAGGCTCCTTTACAGTTCTTTGTTGGTGACAATGTAGATAGGATTTGAATATGGAATCACTGGTCATGACCTTGTTGTTCCGATAGTGCTTGTATGTGTTGTTGGTAAAGATATCTTACACAGGTATTCAGCAGCATGTTCTCATAGATCTGCAGGTGATTGTTGTACCGCTTGACTACAGTGCCTTGTCACTTGGTCTTTTCTAATCGCAAATAGAATTTAATCATTAGCTTTGTTTCGCGCCGTAGATAGATGTTAAATAAATGGAAACAACGAGGGCAAAGTTTCATGCTCGACTTCCAATCTTGTCACGTGATGTAAAATTTCACAACACAATGCAAGTCTGTTGCACTGTGTGTAAATGGACAATGTTGAACTTTGACAGGCTGGAAAGAACTGGATATTCACACACAATGTCACAGACGACCACAGCAAGTTGTTTGCAACCTATTTGAAAGTGAGGTGAGTTGATGTCTTTCTTCGATATGTTCCCATGCGTAAGACAATCTTTTCATTTGCTGATCAAATTCTGCTTTTTTGTTTATAATGCAGTCTCGTTTGGTTGTGGATTTCAAGCTATTTGATGCTAACGGCACTTATTACCGATACAGTTGTGAATTTAATTTGGAATTGGCCGTGGATTTTACCTACAGTTCAACGATTTCAAGTGTTTTCTCAAAAATTGAGGAAGAATTTTGGTTATACCCTTTCCACAAGGGCTACAAATCCTCACAAATTGGACATTTTACCTTTTTGTGGTTGAATTGCAGTCAGTTCTTTACAGCATTTGATTCTTACTAAATGTTGCAATTTGGGAGCTGTGGGAAATTTGCGGTAAAAGTTTAAGCAATTAACTAGTTCTTAAATCGAAATTTTGTGGTTGATTGTTTATAAATTTGTCTTTTCTCATATTTTGTAAATGATTTCAAATCAGTTGTTATGCAGTGGATCAAGTATTTTCTTTTAAGTATGAGTAAGAACTCATTTAGCATTTTCTGAGTTTTCGACTTGGCTAGAAGTCCGGATTGGATTTGTCATGAAAAAATCGTTTGTTGATGAGTCCTTGGTCAACTTCCAAACACTCCTGCAAATATCAAAATCCAAATACGGTAACTTTTGAATCGAAGGCAAATGAACCTCCTGGATGAAGGCAAACGAACCTCCTTGATGAAGACAAAAATATTAATTAGCAAACGTATGCAGAAGTGACAATCAGCAATCTAGTTCACTTTAAATGTGTGACTCACTGAATTATGGTTCGGGCTGTTCCAGTAAAATCCGTGTGGGAGGGGGGAGACGGCAGTAGAAATAAAAATTCATGGGTGGTGGTCTTCAGAAAAAAACTCAAATTATGGGTGGTCGTTCCTGTAAGAAGTGATGCATTAAAAATGGGTGGTATTTTTTGACCTGTTAATGTCGATAGGTTGGTTACTTCAGCCCTAAAAACTCAAAAAGAAATGCAATTGTCCTAACTTATCCAAATACAAAAAAGCCCATATTGCCAGTGAACAGAGTGCAATATGTTCACTAAGCCATTAATCAAGTCATGGGCAACTTGATTTGAGCCAACTGTTTGTCTGCAGTCCTATTGAATTGAAAAGTTATGCAACACTGAACTGGTGTTAACACATATAAGAAAATTGATGATTTTTAAATAAAAAGTATGAGGAGTAAGATAAACAAGTTCCAATATTCACTTGACATAGAAGTATAGAAGAGTTCGTGGAGACAGTTTGAGATTCATAGATCCTTATAAATGAAAAAATGTTCATTGAAATTATAGACACATGGTGAACAGAGACACCTGGTGGCTGCCAAAAGTATTGCTCACAGGCTACTTTAGTTTTTGACAATATTGGACAAGACAACTAGTTCTTGTCTGTCAGTCATCTAAGTTCTTAACAGGTCCTCCTGGAGGCAATTTGTTTGCAAGTGTTGGATTTTATATTTTAACCTATTAAAAATAATTAAAAAATTATGGGTCATGGGTTGGAGAAATAAATGAAAAATACGGGCGGTGGGTATGAAATAAAAGTGCCTTCCCCCCCTCCCATACAGATTTTGCTGGAACAGCCCTTCACAGTACAAAATGTTATTTGTGTGTTGCAGGATCACAGACAAGTCATCTCCATTTGAACTGAGGCTACATCTGATCTACTTGATCAATGATATCCTTCATCACTGGTATGAACCAACAGTTTCGTTCTCCACACACACCACTCATCGATCAAAAACTGACAATTTCTCCTGCTGCACCCCATAGTTAATCTGTTTGCAATATTAGAAGCACTTTTCAACAAAAAATGGCTTTCTTAATCCGAAATCTACCGTTTCCATCTTTTGCATCTTGGCAATTAAAAAATCTCAAACTACAACATTGCAAAAATTTCTACGACTTGTGAAGGATTAATGTTTTACAGGAATTGTGATTTTACTCAGCAACAGTTAAATGCATTGCTCAGATGTTGTATGTATGTATTTTGACTTGCTCATAACCGCTTGATTCTTAATGTTTTATGGCTTGCTTATTTTTACATGGCCTTATTTATCATTCACTCTTAATTGCCACTAAGATCCCTGTTAAGCACTGACCTGTGGTTGGATTAAAATACCTACAAATACCTACAATGAACTAATTATTAATGTCTGTGGTTTTCTAGTGTTCGCAAGAACGTGAGCACACTCAAGGAAGCTATAGAGGCGATAGTTGTGCCAATTTTTGCGAGTACGCACGTCATTGCCGATGGTGAGCGACAGCAAAAGTTGACGAAACTGCTCACCCTCTGGGAGAATAACAACTACTTCTCCAAGGAGACAACTGAAGTAAGTTGAAGGTGTAAACTTCGTGTGTGGTCTGGTTTCATTCTTCATTCCTAAAACTTAATTTCAAGCGGCCAGGAAATCAATTTATTGCAGGTGCTGGTAAATAGTAACTTTTATCCAGTATCAATTGCTAGCTTTCAGAGCAAACGATTGCCTATCTATAGTTTGGAATGCGCACGCATCTGTTTTTGCTATCTGTTAAAAGGTCAAAAGCTGCGTGTGTGTGCTTGTGTCGCCAATGCATGTAGGTTTTGGGGCATTCGCTGTCGTTGTCTTGCACTCAATTTCAGCTAAATCAAGTTGAGTTTGGGCTGGAAGCAATGTTCATCCTATTGTAATGTGTATCCTTTTGTGGTGTGGTACATGAGTGGCTCATTTGCTTTGTGCTGTCTTGCATTTCAGTTATAGACACGTTGCAAATATATATATACTCCGACAAATTCTGTTTCATTTTGTATTTTGTCAACTGGAGAATTATTAAGTACAGACATCATTTGCCGAAACTTCTCAAGATTATTTGACTGTTAAAATTCTCAAACTCATTATGTACTAAAAAATTATGCTCAGGGAAATTAAGTGATGAATTTGTCAATAACTTTTTCAAATGACAAAGGAAACACCTTTTTATTGTTTCAGAAAATGAAGAGTGTAATTATTGTTTCTTCACTTTGTTGTCTGATTGTTTTCTGATTCTGTGTTGTTCACTAAATGCATTTCTCTTTTCTTTCACATTCACCAATTTCTGTCTCGTCATTTTCTCTGTTTTTTCTGGAGTTGTGTTGTGTTTACATACCTGATCTTTAATTGTGGTAGTGTTGAAAATTTAAAAATAACTGCAATATCCAAGCGATGCATTGTAAAACAACATCCAAGCAATGCATTGTAAAACATGACTCACCTGTACTGGTGTTTTGTTGCCATTGAAGCAAAACGTCCTGCTTTACAATTAATTTCTTAGTAAATGCTGTTATTTTTATGCGCCCACATATTTATATGTGGACGCATTATGCCGTCATCTCTGTCCGTCCGTCCGTCCGTCCGTCCGTCCGTCCGTCCGGGCGGCGTCCGTCCGGCGTCCGGCGTCCGCTGCTCTATCTCCAAAACCCTTTGACATACGTTCATGAAATTTGGCACATATGTTCCATTCATGAATGGGACGGCATGTGCGAACTTTCGGACGGATCCGACTACCGGTGTGCCCCCTAGTGGCAATTTTAGTTTTTTACGCTTACCTTTGTATCTTCAAAAGTCCTGAACGGATTTTCATGAAATTTGGTATGTAGGCACCTAGTAGTGAGATGACGCTATCCTGCCGTTTTCGGATGGATTCGACATAGTTTGCGCCACCTAGTGGCCATTTTTACTGTTTTCGAGTCTGTTTTTGTGCTTCCACCCCTCTATCAACCAAACCGCTCAAAGGATGATTGTGAAAATTGGCATGTATGTGCTTACTATGTAGAGGACGGTTGACGATGATTTTCCGACGATTTCGACTACTGTGGCGCCTCCTAGTGGCAGTTTTGTTTTTTTTGCGCCTATGGCTGTATCTCCTAAACCGTTTGCAGGATCTTTACGAAATTGTGTAAGTATATTTATATGATGTTAACAACGGAAGATGACGACTTTTGGACGGATCCGACTACCGGTGTGCCCCCTAGTGGCAATTTTAATTTTTTTACGCTTACCTTTGTATCTTCACAAGTCCTTATTGGATTTTCATGAAATTTGGTATGTAGGCACCTATTAGTGAGATGACGCTATCCTCCCGTTTTCAGATGGATTCGACATAGTTTGCGCCACCTAGTGGCCATTTTTAGTGTTTTCGAGTCTGTTTTTGTGCGTCCACCCCTCTATCAACCAAACCGCTCAAAGGATGATTGTGAAAATTGGCATGTATATGCTTACTATGTAGAGGATGGTTGACGATGATTTTCCGACGATTTCGACTACTGTGGCGCCTCCTAGTGGCAGTTTTGTTTTTTTGCGCCTATGGCTGTATCTCCTAAACCGTTCGCAGGATCTTTACAAATTGTGTAAGTATATTTATATGATGTTAACAACGGAAGATGACGACTTTTGGTCGGATCCGACTACCGGTGTGCCCCCTAGTGGCAATTTTAGTTTTTTACGCTTACCTTTGTATCTTCAAAAGTATTGAACGGATTTTCATGAAATTTGGTATGTAGGCACCTATTAGTGAGATGACGCTATCCTACTGTTTTCAGATGGATTCGACGTAGTTTGCGCCACCTAGTGGCCATTTTTACTGTTTTCGAGTCTGTATTTTTGCGTCCACCCCTCTATCAACCAAACCGCTCAAAGGATGATTGTGAAAATTGGCGTGTATGTGCTTACTATAAGGAAGACAGCTGACAATGATTTTCAGACGATTTGGACTACTGTGGCGCCTCCTAGTGGCAGTTTTGTTTTTTTGCGCCCATGGCTGTATCTCCCAAACCGTTTGCAGGATCTTTACTAAATTTAGCAAGTGTATTTATGTGATGTTGACAACGGACGATGACGACTTTAGGATGATTCTGATTACCGGTATGCCTCTAGTGGCAATTTTAGTATTTGCCTCTAGTGGCAATTTTAGTATTTTACATTGACCTCTGTATTTTCATAGGTCTTCAGGTGTATACTTTGTGTTACTTCGTGACTGTGAAGGAAAAGTTCCAAGTAGAAATTTGTTTCTGGCATTCTAATGCTGTGCTAATCTCGTATGTTGGTAAATTTGTTTTTAATTCTATGTTTCTGTGGTGCTTTAAGCAACTGGTGTATAGGATGTGCTTGTATTATGAAGATTACTCACATTTTGCCCCTAGCCTATTGAGGAGACAATGACCATGCCTTTCCATTTTGCAAAGTATGCCCTCTACTGGCCACTTTATGGTACCAATAAACAACCCTAGAAGGATACCGTATGCGGTGCAATTGTGGGCGCATTTCAACGCTCCGCGTTGCTCTTGTTTAATTTGTAAGCATTTTAAAGTCGCTGTAAAGACACCTTCCGTCACAAAAATCAACTTTTTAGTCAGACCACTTACGGTTATTAAATTTGTCTGGAATTGTTCCTTAAAATAGATATAGTTTCTGCGCTTGGAAAGAATTGACATTTTGTTATTACTTGAGACCAGACATTGCAAGTTTCCGTGCCACGGTGTGTTGTTTGATTGGAGGAACATAGTCTTGAGCAATAACAAAATGTCAGTTCTTGTCAAGACCAGAAATTGCTTCTCATCTGAGTAAAGAACAAGTTGAGATGAATTATATGGCAGTACATACGGTCTGAGTCAAAAGTTTGTTTCTTCAACGGAATGTGAGTTTATTGCTGCCTATGATTTGTGTTTGCCATGTTTGACAATATCCTTAAATCTTCAATAGCTCTGCATATTATAACTGAATTCAATCTTCGAGAAACCAGCAGGTAGTCGACATTCATCTTAAGTGTATCGGTGCCATGGATTTGAGTGTTTAGACGACTGATAGCAGGGTTGTGATTGGCTGCTCTCCTTTGTGGTTCAGAAAGTAACAGTAAATCCTCAAACTTTGGTTGGGATGTAAGCATATCATTAGGCAGTGATTACGGATCATAGTTGAGTTATTGATGATACACACGAGTTGTTTTTGATAGAAAAGTTATGCCCAGGGTGAATTTGATTGGATTCATTTTTTGTGTACAAATTGTGGTGCAGTTGGGTTTATTTATAGTTAAATGTTGCTGCCTTGTTTGTTACAGCAACTGAAAGACCCGCCCACGGCTTGGTCTTCATATCAGGTGGGTTGTGCAACTCCGCATGGGAGTCTCCCTTTGCAAAAATCCTAAAATGGTGCGGATTTTTTCGTCAAGTTTTCCTGTCTGAATCTACCTTTCTAATAATCACTAAAACAATTATATTGTTAGACAACATTTTTCACTTGCTGAGCTTGTTGATTTTATTTCTGTTGCAAAAGAATAAAATATAAGAACGGCTATGCAACTCTATTGCAATCACTTGTCTTGTAAAACTGGCAAAATTCAGCCATTTCAAACACACCTGAATAAGTTAAACATGGTTAGGAGCTTTTCAAGCATGACTCAAGTTTTCTAAACATTGTACACCTTTTCAAACATGATGTAGCACTGGCAATAAAAACTTGCTTAAGTGGGATCTTCTGCGTCACATCTGCTAAACTCGAACAAAGTTCCACTGCATGGTTGTTCTAATTCACGTACTTGTCCCGTCAGACAAGTAATATTTTATCTTCCTGGTACAGAATCTGTTAGAGAGCCATTGAATCTGACTTCATTCAAGTTTTTATAGATGTCAATCGTTCTTGTCCTATCGTTTAATTTGTTTAATAGTGGACTGTTTATTTGTTTTTTATTGAAACTTCATTTGTGTCTTTATAAGATGTTCATTCAAAGTTTTTGCTAAAATGTTCAGATATTTCCGTCAGTCAAGTATTCAGCTAGAGGTGGATGCAGTATTGACTCGGTTTCTTCAATTATTACAGGCTAACCTGATTACCCAACATGCCGCACTCGTCACCCAGGTAACGACGAGCATCAACGAGCGTTACACAACGCTGCAGAACCAGCACAAGGAGTTTGTGAGTCATGTGCAGAGTCAGCTGCAGCAGTACCAGCAGACGATACAGCAACAGAAGCAGCAGTTACTGGCACCTCCACCAGGTGCGGCTGTGGTACAATGTACAGTGTATTCGATTGTTTAGTGTTACTTCATTTTGAACTTTTGAGACTTTGTCAAATAGAATTAAAATTACAAATTAGACCAGGTTTACAAAGCGCTGTAAATTATCAAGCAATTTAAAAATTGCTACCTGGATATAGACCCGGTCAATCTTAAATTTTTTTTAAACTCCTCGGGAGCGTACAATGGGTGCAGCTGTTGTAGACATTTCTAGTTGTTAAAAATGGATAGCATGTCAAAGTACTTGAAGGTTGTGAACGTGTCTCTTATAGTTGTTGAAAATTTGTCGAAAAGTTTATCAAAATCTAATGTTCTGCAGAAAGTTGATGAAGTTATCAGAGGCAGATGGTCACTTTAGACTTGGGCAGAAAAAAATAAAACAACAATTGGGAAATATTCTGACATCAGAAATTTTGTGTCTCAAGATTTTTTGTTGTTTATCATGTGTTAACAGACACGACACACAAGGCTTGTGGTCACATTTGGATCTGTGCTGTTTTGGTTTCAGTTTGAAGTGAGCTTGTGTTTTGTGTACTGTTGTTCCGTGTACTGTTACTCTGTGTCGTTAAACTTGTTTTGTGACCTATTTTCAGCTGTAACTGTGCCACCTCCTTCCGCAGTGCCCCCTGGGGTGAGTATTAAGTTCACAGTTGTCAATACTTTGTACTGTAAAATGTCACCAATTTAGGACGCAAAATGGCGGGCAATGGAAATTTCATTTGCTCCTTTTTCCTGGGAAGATACGAAGCAGTAAATTAAATTGCTTTTCTATGTTCCTGTTCTTTACTGGAGCTACCACCACGAAATATTTTGAAATGTTACGCGATTTTGCTACAGGTTTTGAAAATTTGAAGTTGTAAAATTTTGGCAATTATTTTTGTCTGAAATCAGTAAGATTTTACAGTAATCATTTTTGAAGTGACTATTGAATAATTTTTGTTGTAGTCATAGAAAAAAATCCTTTAGTATGGAAATTGAAAAAGGAGATTATTATACAAATAATTTGGCACTATCTCTGTGACTTTAAGACAAACTAAAACACTCTGATAATGATGAAGTGTAAAATAACCGTTGAAGATTAATTCTCCTAAACACATAAAAGAGGAATAGCTGGTAAATTCCCTGTTTAGTGAAACATCATGCATGTGCTCCTAATACACCATAAACATTTTGTGTGTTAACTCGAGTCAGCAGTGCTGTCTTAATCTTTAAAATAATGATGTGCTGTATAAGCGTAATGAACTTCTAGATCGGGTACTGCAGAAAATGCAAGTTTTCTATAGCAGCGGGATGTTACAAATTGCAATTGGAATAAGTTCTGTTATGGTTGTCCTGCAAACTTTACAACATTTTTTGTTCTAGCCAACGTCGCAACCACCGCCTCTGCTAAGCTTTGACCCGACGAAACCACCGCCGAACTTTAACCCCAACCAGCCACCACCATTTGGTCCACGCGGGCCGCCAGGGGGTCCTCCCTTTGACTACGCACGTGAGTTGGACTTAACGTTATGCAAGAGCTTGAGTTCATTAGAGTTGCTGGGTATCCTGTGGGTCAAAATATGTGCTTTTAGATCTCTGAGATAATTATATTAAGGTGTTTACTTTCATGCAGTTTTGGTGTTTGCTTAGACTCGATTTCAAACATAGAAATTCATAGTATTGAATGTTATTGATCAGAGTGCTGTGAAGAAGTAGTTTGTAATTTGTCAGAAAAACTCACTTTGTTACTGAACAGTAAAAGTCTGTCCTTTGAGGTCATGGGTTCGAGTTCTACTTTGCCCCACTGCTAGACCCTTGAGTCAGGTTTCCAGCTCTTTAGCTCGGTTTTAACTATATATTAATAAAGCACAAAAATTTTCCAGGTGATCAGTGCAATGGGCCCACATGCGTGGCCTGCGCACGTCTGGTACAACACATGTTATGTCAATGATAGCTTGTTCTAGCAAATGCCAATAGTCACTATGTTAATGCTCACGCTGGGCTCACAAAATCAAACACGGTCTGCGTGCTCTAGCGGGTTAAAGAAGGGAAGGGAATTTTTTATACGCAAGTTAACAGATGCTGGTGTTGGGTTACAAAGTAAATGGGTATGCTTTGATTGTAATGTGAGCCATGTTGTCGTTATCGTTGATTTACGTTAATAGTAGTACATACACAACTACGTTGTTGTACATGCATGAAGAGTTGATATAGTCCACCATTTGTGTTCCTCACTGTCACTTCTGCCCCCAGGTCCTCCCCATCCGCGTGGCCCCCCCGGTCACCTACCTGACTTCAGTCGTCCACCACCGCGGTTCCCGCCTATGATGAACGACGCCGACCTGATGCCCTCTGTACCATATTTTGACCTGCCAGCAGGGCTGATGGCGCCACTAGTTATGGTGAGTCATCCATTGAATGATGAATCATTTGTACTTTGACTTGACTTTGTGCTTATGGTAATTCTTGTATTGAGTTATGCAATCGAATAATTTACATTTCTTAAATTTTGCTGTACTTATTGGAAAGTGTTTTTATACCACATACATCTTGATGATTGTACTGTTGGCATGGAAATAGAGTTAGTGAAGAAATGTGAATCGAATCTTAATTATGTGTAGGTTGCTGCGCCAATTGAATTCTCAGCATAGCAATACTTTGCCTGTCAACACACTGGTACAAAATGTGCAGTTTAAAATGTTTTACTCCTTGATTGATAGGGTAATTACTGTAATATTTGCAGCCAACTGCAAAGTGTATTTCAGGATAAATTAAAATCTTTCTTTAACTTTACAAAGTATTAATTTCTCCATGTTTTACCGCATTTTTGTCTTCATAGCTTGAAGACAGTGAGTATCGACCACTTGATCCTCGGGACATGCGCCTGCCCCCACCGTGTCCCCCAAGTGAGCGTCTCCTGGCAGCTGTTGAAGCTTTCTACAGTCCCCCCTCACATGAACATCCCAGGGACGCGTGAGTATTCAGGAGGAGAAAATGAATGGTGGCATGGTTAATAGAAAATACGTGATGTTGCAGAGAGCGTGTTATGGCATTCTGTTACTTGTACCATAGCTGCCGTGCTTTTGTGGGGTTTTGTCCTTTTCTCTTGAAGTGGAACTTGCTGGCTAATTTCTTATCTCTGTGATTGCTTGGCCAAATTAGTTAGAAACACAACATATAGCGACGACGTGAATATGAGGTAGGTTTAGAATTAGCAAATCTTTTTAAGAACGAGTTTTGTGGTGAAAATGATCTGTCCCAAATCACCTAACCGTGTGTAGAAAGTATCAGCACGAGGTGCTGGGGAATAACACTGCATGATACGGGCTATGTGAGCCTGTGATGTACGTTGTTAGTGCAAAGGTCACCTATTTGCAAAATTTTCAGTGAATATAACTGCACTTTGTTTAGTATGGATTATGTTATAAGAGCATTGTCGTTTGGTTCCTGCTATACATTAGCATACCTAAGAGCATGCAAATACATCTTTAAGGTGATTATGATCGGCTGTTTTTAAAGTTTTCCTTTTAACAAAATTTTTATGATTTGTTTAATTCTTGGGGAGGTCACTTTCCACTTTCTGACCCTGTCGGCCAGAACAGGCACTTTCGTCAAAATTCTCTGCACCTTAGCTGAATTTTTGTATCGCCAGTGAAACTGGACTTTTTTGGTTAGAAGTTATTTATTAAAATTTTTCTAGGTCTATGCTTTGACCTAGCTCCGAATTACACAATTGGCCAGGCTTAGTTATTGCACGACGTATGGTTAATATGACTGAACCTGTAACATGGTGTGCTTGCAGTGAAGGCTGGGAGAAACTAGGTCTGTTCGAGTTTTTCAAGGCCAAGATGAAGGCCAGGAAGATGAAAGAAGAGGAGGAGGGGTCAAAGGGCAGGGATCAGAGGTCACGGTCAAGGTCACAGTCCAGAAGCAGGAGCAGGAGTTATTCAAGGTAGCCACAAACATGAGTCTTAGTTTATGGTATTGTCAGTGATTAGTACAAGTCATTGTTATTAAATCACATTTGTTATTATGCATATCATGATGGTTTTGTGGGACACTATTGAAAAGTATGTGCATTTAGTCATCTGTCTACAAAACTATAGAATAAAACTCAGTCAAAGTATATCATACGTTTTCTCATAGTAGAAATCCTTGCAGAATTTTATTTTTTACTTTTTACCAAAAAATACCATTAATTGCTTCATGTGACCATGTCTTTTTGTAAAATTTAGCAAAAAATAAAGGTACATTGATAGCAAAACGACTAATGGTATCAGTAACATGATCACTGTAATGGTACCAGTAACATGATCACTGTAATGGTACCAGTAACATTATCACTGTAATGGTACCAGTAACATGATCACTGTAATGGTACCACTAACATGATCACTGTAATGGTACCAGTAACATGATCACTGTAATGGTGCTAGTAACATGATCACTGTAATTGTATCAGTAACATGATCACTGTAATGGTATAAGTAACATGATCAAATTTTGTTGTAGATAAGATCTCAAAAATCCTGTTACAGTTTTCTAAAGTATATTGTTTTTGTTTTGTGTATTTTTTCATGAAAATCATATAAGTCCTATTTTGATAGCCCCTCGTGCAAGAGTGGAACATTTGTAAAATAATTCCTAGGAGTGCTTTTTGTTTGGAGAATAGTGCATAATGCGTAATTTCTGAAAGCTTCATAGGAATACGATCAGCCATTTCTGAAATATGGTTTTCCGAAGTTTGACAGAGTTGTATTTTTTCTAGGATCCTACGTAACCATAACAGGATTAATATCTCTTTTAACATGTTTTTTTGTCCTTCTTGGTATGGCTTACTTTAAACAGGAGAAGGCATGGTTAATGGATCATGACTCATGCTGGGAGCCTTGTAGTGGACAGACATTCCTGTACTTTTGATATTACTTCAATTCAATTCAGTTATACTATAGTCAGGGAATCCAGATGCTTATCCATTTTGTATTTGTTTTCAACCTTGAGACTACTACTGTCATGTGGCGTGATTAATTATAAAGTTTTACCCCACATTACACTCGGCACCTGTGGGACTGTAGTAAAAATGATGGCTTATCCGAATGGCGATTTACACATAACTGCCGGCGTGACATTGAGTCCGACTGGAAGGTGACAACTCATGTAGTCTGATGAGTTAAATAAGGAAGGCTGTATTATTAACACATTATTTCCCTGTTCATTTAACCTTCGCCTGCTTGGTTATAGCACCGCCCTGACACTGCAGCCCTGTCCAGTCATAAATGAGTTCCACAAACACGAGCATCATAGAAAAGAAGCTAGTGTGATCACATGCTTCACTTGTAACCCATGGCGATATATCAAGAAGTCCTGTATGATCTTTACGAGGTTTGTACACCACATTGTCTTCTTACTACAGGTCGCCGTCGCGATCAGCCTCCCCTCCACCCTATCAGAGGCGGTCTACCTCTAGGTCTCCTCCCAGGCGCAAGAAATCGAAGTCACCACTGCCCTATCAGAAGAGCTCCAGATCTAGATCTAGGTCGAGGTCGAGGTCGAGGTCGCCACCTCCCAGAAAGAGGTCAAGGTCAAGAAGTGCCACTCCCCCTAATGTCATGTGAGTTGAACTGTTATTGGTTACACTTGGCAGGCTTTCATTAAAAAGGGGTCTAGATATTCAAACTGGTACATTAACGCAAGTTATCAAGGTTGTCAAATCAAGCCCTTCTACTACAGACAAAAGATCTGAAAGGTAATGGACAGGACATCGTTAACCGAAGATTCATTGAACATTGTCAATGATGTCTCTGGATCATTCAGTGAATGTTTTTTTTTGTTTGATTCTATCAGGGCTTGGAATTTTCCGCGGAAACTCGGATTTCCACTTTTTTCAAATGTTCTTTCCGCGCATTTTATAATATTTCCGCGTAAAAAAATCGGATTTGATATAAAATTTCCGTGGAAAATACCTTTCTTACCGCGGCGTTGCAGACGACGTTCACCTCGAAGTTGCTCTTTATGTTTCGGAGGAACGTAAATTGTCAACATTGCCGGGGCATCTGGGTAAGCGTGGTGGGATTTTCAATGGCGTCTCGTGTTACTGCAAACCGCGGCGACAAATACTACGGCTCTGCAGCCAAAAATGTGTGGATTGGAAGTGGAAGGACGATAAGGACGAGCTAAAAGGACTCAGACGCATGCTACTGATGGTGGTAACGTTTTTTTTTTTTTTAGTCCTCCCGATGTTTGTCGGGGAAAGGTTCACATCGACCATTTCAAGGCTGGGTAGCGCGCATGATTTGGGCCGTAAAAGTTTCCGCTCTTTTGTCATTGGTCATTCCAAGCCCTGTTCTATCTTGCAAAGTAGAATTTTTACCAAAAATGTGACTTTAAACTGAGCGTCTAACCTGCAGTTTAGGCCCTTGTATTTTTAAAAACTACCATAATAGGCAAAAGCAGCCTCCGTGTCTGTCTTTTAGTTTCTATATTAACTAACAACCTCAAAACTAATTGTCAGAAGGAAATGTTACCCACTGTTTCTGAGTTGTCTAATGTGCTTTAATTCCATACAGCGGCTTCCAGTCAATGGCTTCATTGGACACGAGACTTGGAGGTGACAACAAGGGTCACATGCTGCTTAAAAAGATGGGTAAGGTGAACTGTGGCAAATCCTCACTTAACAATCTTTGTGCAAACACTCTGCTTTTCCAATCGCATTATCCTTCTCTTTGGAGAGGAAGGTCATCGACATAGAGCTTGCAAGGCACAAAACATCTTGCAGTATTCTAGGACTTGCAAGGTGCCTGGGTCAAAAAAGTGTAAATGACTACGACTCAAAACCTCATCATTTTCCTTAATCTGTTAAGATCAGGAAAGAGGTGATTGTCTCTAAGTTTTCAAGCCCCTGCATGTTGTAAAAACTACCTTTCTAAAAAACACTTTGCTAAAAGTTTTGCACTCTTTTCTTTAAACTGTGAGGCACAGGTTTCAAAATGAGTCGTATGTAGGTCATAACCAATATGCTACTTTCCTTGGCTTTACCTGAATACCTACTACAGTAGTCGCAAGGCAAAAGTGTTTACATTGCCATATTGTTCTTAGTCCAAAACGCAAGATACTGACAGATAGCAATCTATATGTTGGAGCAGTCAGTGTTCAGCCAAAAGCTCTTGTGCTGTGTTTTTTAAACTAAGGTTGGGGCTGCATTTCCCAGACTTGAGACAGTCTCGAGAAAAGCTAATATGATCGAGTTCTTCACTTGTAATGCAAGGCAATATCTTGCATAGACTTCTTCCATTTTCACTACGTTCTTGCATCTGCAAAATGCATCTGCAGGCTGCTGGTAGTGTTATTCTGCATACTTTGTTATTGATCTCATTCTCTATTCCCCGAGGCAGGCTGGGGTGGTGCTGGGTTGGGGGCCAGCGAGCAGGGCATTGTGGACCCTATCAACCAGGGAGATGTGAGGGACAAGATGGATATGTACAAGGGGATTGGCATGAACATGCAGGACCCATTCGAACAGTTCAGGAAGAGTAGGAGCCAGACATTTATACAGAGGATGAAATCTCGTGATGAGATGTTGAAGGAAGGTGGGTTGTGGGCCAAGAGTCACTGGGTGGCTGATGTATTATCGGCTGGAGTGTGGGTCAGTTCAGTCACATGAACTAAGGAAATGTGTGATTGGCTGGTGAAGAGGTCAGAGGTCACTGAGTGATCAAGATTAGGATGTTAGTGACTGGTCTGAGGGTCAAGTTCAATTGACCCATAATGGTGAAGACAGTGGGGGGGATGGTAATTGAGTGATCAATGTCTGAGAGGTGACATGTCAAACTTTGTTGAAAATTAACTGAATTGACTCGGGATCAGTCCATTAAGTGTACAGTGAAATGTCACCAATTTTTGACAAAAATAATTGCCAAACTTGGGTTTTTTCATTTTTTATAAATCGGTAAATAAAACAACAAGAATGGATCAACTGAAATTTGAAATTTTCGGAGGTAACAACTTCCTTTATCAACAAAAACAGNTATCCTTGGGAGGATCTGGATCGCCTTATTTAGTTTCAGATATATTTTCTACGTTATTCATTTTTTAAGGATTCCAAACGTTGTGAATGCCGACAAGTGCCTATTAGTGGCTCTGTTCTAGAAATATACAAGCATTTGGTGAAATAGTAATGGAGACGCTTGTCTTCTAAACTGTGAATCCTAAATTGTGGAGATTTTTCAACAGTCGGATATAACTCATTTTGAGAACCAGTTTGATGCTCGTTATGCAGTGGAGAAAACTGGTTCTCAAAATGCGAGCACATTATATCCAATCATTACCATTTTACAATCTAAAATTAAGTCTCTTTAACCGCTGAGATATTTTTAGATTGAATGTATTGCTGCATGATTTTCTCCTGTGTGAACTTTTGTGCGCTATGATGGGCGCTAGCCTGAACTGTTGGTGCTTAATTGGAAATTCTCAAAAGTTGAGGGGGGACGCTTAGTGAGCGCTTATTATGAAACACTTCAAAGGTAGGGAGTAGACGCTTGCCTGAGCAGTCGTTAACCTGAGTGTTTGGGGTAATAAGATATTGAAAAACTGCAATATTATGAAATGTTACTATAATACGATTTTGTGTGGCAAATTCCATCTAGTAAGGGTGACTTTCTGGTTATCGTCACTTACGCTGCATGGGCGCACCCAGCTTAAAATACAGCGGGGGCTCGAATTTGTCAGTATGTGGACCTTTTCTGAAAAAACAGAGACTAAAAAAATTGGGTTGTACGTTCAGACCTATAAATTGTGCATTCGCGCCAAATTCCTGCGGACTGAGGCGAACCCCCCCCCCCC
>NMRA01000042.1:1123018-1153464 GCA_002633005.1 Phoronis australis | reverse complement strand
GGGGGGGGGGGTTGTCTGAAGAGAGGAATAAAAAGTTTGCTATCCACAATTTCGAATCTACCCGTTTTGTTGCAACAGCTGGCTATGGGCATAGATCATTGGGTCTAGGGAACATCGACCCGGGGAACATCGGAACAGGAAAATATCAGTTCTGGGCTACATCGGTCCCGTAGAATGTCGCAAAGCATCTGGTCTTTCTTAACCGCCGAGAATCTATTAAGTTCATTGTCGAATAAACCATTGGCACCCGAGTGCTGAACAGAGCCAAGTCGGTATACTCTTTCATTTAGGACTGTCACTGTTCTTTTTTGATGTGCAGCTTTGGAGTGGTGCACCCGCATGAGTTCACACGCTTGAATCGCTGGAGTAGACCTACACTTTACGTGGGCAACAACGTGGGACAGATGACTCGTATGTCACGCACGTAGCCCCAGAAACAAAGGGTTTGAGAATTTCTTGGCGACTCAAAAACTGCTGAAAGTAAAGACGTGGTCGTCGTTTGGCGATTAATAGGGTTGTCATTTTCGTGCTTGATGACTTTTGCTATAAAAAAACGAGACTTACATTTCCAAGTCATGGCCGTCTGCAGGGACTGCTTGCGCGCTAACAACAGAACTGATTAGTGCCGCAGTGCAATATCAGGGATTTTGTAATGGATATTTGATAATAGGGACATCTTGCGTGAAAAATAGTATGTTCTTCCACCACAAAGTTTGGCAAGTGATTGTCTAAGAATTAGTAGAAACACGGCTGTTTTGTGACGTTTCATCACTTGCTATGCCGTGGTCTGAAACTTTCTTCGGCATGTCCGGAAATATGCAGAAGAAGCCGAAAATGTTAGCCAATGAAACGCGCCAAAGATTGATTCTGCATTACCCCATGTTCATGCTACATGCTTAAGAGCCATCAGGAGGGCTGTTCTCAGTCGGTTAGTGATTGTTTGAACTTGATTTGCAACAAGTAAATAATGGTCGGATTCACACGAGTTGCTTTATATTTGCCTGGTATCTGCTGAGAAGTGTAAAACCTCAGCTCGCATACGTTGGAAATTCTAGGTCCCACTTTGCAAGTTGATATGAGCTGGCAAAAATCTCAGCTCGCATTTCCAAATTTAAGGTTGAGTATGCGAAATTTGGAAATGCGAGCTGCTCGTTATGTGGAGCCCTGCCTTTGTATTTTGGGGGCTGCAAGCATGTTAAGGATGCTTTATCAAGATTCTCACGACTCTTTTCCAATGTTGTCTTTGCTTTGCTTCCAGCGTTGACATGTCTTGTATTAAAACCGTCTTTCCATTTCAGCTAAAAAGAAAACAACATCAGCAACTGAGGATGCATGAGGCTGAAGTAGTAGAACGTTGATTGTTGGGAGAGCAGGGAGTACCACACTGAGGTCTGTTTGACCATAAAGCCTGCAAGAGAGTACATTTTCACTCAATAAACTCCAAATCCTAATGTCAAAGCTAGTAACTCCGTTTAATGTTGGGTCATGAAACTAGCCCATTTCTAGCCATGCTGGTTTTCATCTGTGAAGTTACATTGTCAGTTTCGGGGAATTTCATTCGTGGCACTGTTGTCATTTTCCAGATGCGTAGTGGAATGTTTGTGGGTTCGTAAACAGCTGGTGGACACCATGTTGTGGACGCTTTACAAAAATATGACTTAAGTTCATTTGTAAGTAAGTCTAAGATTTGTTTCAACCTCTAAACTTAGAAACTTCCACATCTGGTAAGTTAGTCAATACTAAATACAAAACTTAAGACAAAAGCTCAAGTTAAACTTAAGATCAAACTTAAGTTTTATCTTAAAATTGACTAAAATTTAAGATTTGTGTTAGTTAATTCAGTTTTCTTGGAACAGGCCCCTGATTTGTAATTTGTGTTAAGATTGCAAGTTGTAACTTCAGTGTCATCGAATTGGGCTTGCTTGAGATTTGCTAATTTATGTATTAGTTTGATGCATTTTGAGGCTCATTTCCAACATTTTTTCATTGGTAGTCATTTAGTCATACTCTCACAAAACACATGTCGCAGTAGACCCATACTTTCAGTTCTTGTATGCTAACGTGTCAAGTGCATTGTTTACACATCTCCTACATACTGCTGACATTACTGGATGTTAATGTGACCACGGTCCCACCATGCATTTGAAAATCAATAGCAGTGCTGTGGATGAAACATCCTGAGTTGCAAGTTACTGAGTTCAATGTTTGCAGCCATGTTTTTTCAGGTCTCGAACTCAGAAGCCACTTTTAATGCAGATATTGTTGTGATTGAAATTTGCTGTACATGGGTGGTGTGGCATTTTAAGAGTGTCAAAATCTTCATGGAAACCATAGGCCTGGGTCACGTTTTGCCATTGAAGATGGTGGTGAAAAGAAGTTCTGCTGTGAGTTGGACCTGTCCAATTTCCAAAGTACACACTTCCAGTGGAATTGAAATGCATTTAACAGACGACCTGTTGTTTTACTGTTAGCTCTTATTAATAAGTTTTGTCTGTTACTGATGTAATTATACGGATTTGTAATAAATTGATATCATGTAAACATGTATATTATTTTATTCATGGCTGACAGATTCTGAAGTTATTTTAAATGAATGCTTTATTAGTTTACTATAATGACTAGAATGGTACTGCCACTGAATTTGCTTGTCGTTAGCCAGTGTGCAGAGCACCATTTTGTTGCCAAGGGCACATACTCTTAAATGTATCTCTTCCAGGTATTCACCACTGACATCAACACTGTTTCTTATATGTTATGAGTCCTTGGAAGATTCGTGTGCCTGTGGTCATGGGCACAAAATTGTTGATGATGCCTTTCAATTCCATTAACCAGGAAATGCCATCCAACCTTATGATGTGGGTTGAGGGGTTCAAAGTTATTGTCTGGAACATTGGTGCTATAGTCACACTTGGCATAATTTTATTTCTTCTTTGTCTGGTGAAGTCAGTTGAAATTCGACATTTTCCAGTTCTTTGTTGTACCTTTAGCACACAATTTTTATGCGCCCACAAATTTATATGTGGACGCATTATGCCGTCCGGCGTCCGCTGCTCTATCTCCAAAACGGTTTGACGTATGTCCGGGAAATTTTCCTTCCGTGGATCGGACGGCATGAGCGAACCGGTGCGCCCCCTAGTGGCAATTTATTTTTTTACGTTTACCTCTAAGGCGATATTTTTTCAAACGAGACAATATTATTTAGTCTCAAAGTGTGCGGAACGGTTCCGCACTTTAATATCCACTTAGGGCCATAAAAATGGTATGTAACAAATCTATACCTTACCCTAAACATGTTTACAATGTTACATTTTGATTTCCTCAATTAGCATTTTCTTAATTAGAAGTTCAATTTTATATTCCGCACTCAGTGCGGAATATTCCGCACTGTGTGCGGAATGTTCCGCAGGTGTGCGGAATATTACGCAGATTTTGTGGAATATTACGCACTGCGCAAGTTTTGTGGAATACTGTGACTTGAGAAATATTATGTATATTTTGTGGAATAATAATCAAAATAATAATTTATTTTTAAAAATCAATGTGAAAGTTCCAGAAGAGTTCCACAAACAGAAAAGTTAAGCACAGGATTAAAATTTTTAATTTTCTCCCGGCCCAATAAACATGAATTACATTCCATTCTCAATAGTACTTGAGAGTATAATGTGTCCACTCTCAATAATATATTAATCAATGTGACGGTTGCAGAAGGGTTCCACATGCGGAACGGTTCCGCAATTTTTTAAATTCTCATGACCAATAAAGTTAAAATGCATTCCATAATCAATACCACTTGAAAGTATCAATGTGACAACCTTAATAATTACTTGATCAATGTGACAGTTGCGGAACCATTCCGCATGCGGAACCGTTCTGTATGGGGAGCGATTTCCCAAACAGAATGGTTTTGCTGGGTATTTGATTTCACCAATCAACTTAAAATACATTACATTATCAATGCCACTTGAAAGTATCGATGTGACAATCCTAACAGTAATTAGTTCATCAATGTGACAGATGCAGAACCGTTCCGCATGCGGAACCGTTCCGCAAACAATACTTTTGTGATCCTCACAAGTTTTAAAAAAATTTTCTTGCACATTTCAGTTGAAATATATTTTATTCTCAATAGCATATGGAAATATCAATGTGTCAACATGAGCAATGATTAATCAGTGGGGAACTTGCTGAATGATTTGTGATGCAGAAACCTACCTCAAGCAGACTCGGGTAAAAATCGACATGTTGTCTATGACATTTTACCGCTTTTGGTAGAACCTTAACGTAAGCCACGAAATATTTGAATCTTAATGTGGAACAAGCATTAAACATCAAAGTATCAGAATTTCTACCCCAACAATATTTAATTAATAAAAGTGACTGTTGGGGAACCGTTCTGCATGCGGAAAAATTCTGCTCGGGGAGCGATTTCCGAAACAGAATGGTTTTGCGGGGTTTTTATTTCACCAATCAACTGAAAATGAATTCCATTATCAATGCCACCTGAAAGTATCGATGTGACAATCCTAACTGTAATTAGTTGATCAATGTGACAGTTGCGGAACCGTTCCGCAAGCGGAATTATTCCGCATGGGGAGCGTTTTCCCAAACAGAATGGTTTTGCTTGGTATTTGTTTTGCCCAATGAACTTAAAATGCATTCTATTATCAATGCCACTTGAAAGTATCAATCTGACAATCCTGACAGTAATTAGGTGGTCAATATGACAGTTACTGAACCGTTCCGCAAACAATGGTTTTGTGGAGCTCACATTTTTTTTAATTGATGCTTGCGAATTAAAGTTGAAATACATTCCATTGTCAATAACACATGGACATATCAATGTGTCAACATGAACCATAATTAATCAGTGATGAACTTGCTGAATGGTTTGTGTTGTAGAAACCTACCTCAAGCTGACTCGGGAAAAAATGACATTTGGTTATGCCATTTAACCGCTCATGGTAGAGTTTAACACAAGTCAGGAAATATTCAAATCTTAGTGTGCAAAAAGCATAAACATGAATGTATCAGAATTTCTACCCTAACAATAATTATTCCATAAATGTGAGTTGCGGAACCGTTTCGCATGCGGAACGATTTTCCACACAGAATGGTTTTGCGGGGTTTTTGTTTTGCCCAATAAAGTTAAAATGCATCCCATTCTCAATACCACTTGAAAGTATCAACGTGACAATCCTAACAATAATTAGTTGATCAATGTGACTGTTTCGGATTTGTTCCCCAAGCAGAATGGTTCCAGAAACAATAGCTTTGTGGAGCTCATTCTCATTATTATGTTCACATTCAAGTTCGATCATCGTTTAGTACAGACAGTTTACACTTATTAGCAAAAACATGAACTTCACAACATTTCTTTTCACTTGGCTCTTCATTTGCTTGCATAACTTTTGAAACATATATGGACAGTTCTCAAGAGACAACTGGAATCTCAAAACTAATTCTAAGGCCTGGGGACACAATTAAAAAGTCAGGTACTTGTTTTCAATTTTTCGACTAATGTCCCAACTTGAACGAAGTTTAACTTCTCTCAGCATTCAAAATGTTGTCCCAGCTTTATCATTCTATTAGCGAATGATTTGTGCATCAAATATGCACCAGTGGAGACCTCATACACGGTTTCTCTATGTCTAATATTTTCCTTTTTAAGATGTAATTTGAAAAATTGCTATGTATCTAATTTACAGCTTCTTGCCACACTTGATTTTCTATATCTATACATCGCTGTCGAACGAAGCTCATTACCCACGCCTTTTGAATACCACACAATTCCATATCCATAGGGGTATAATATTTTTTCAATTCCAGAGCCCAACAGTCTCAGTTTTCTCTGCCGTTTAAATAGTAATAATACTGCAGTAGTTACTACATGTTTTTATTGTTCTAATTACTATTAGTAATATCAGAATTACCAGGTGTTATTATTATTGGTGTTATTATTATTGGTATTTTTATTATCTTTGTTATCACCATTTTCAAACTATGTGTGTGAATGTCTGTAAAAGTGAGTGAGTGAAATTTCTCAAATTTTGTTTATTTAAGACTGACTACAAGAACTGGCAAGGGCAACCCACACCACTTTCACCAATTCTGGTGATAACATTAATGAGAGTGAAAAAACTAACATTGCAAGTGACAAATGAACTACTAGCCTGTTGTGAAACTGATTGATGCAGATGAATCTAGACTTTCATATGGATCACTAGATATGCAGTTAGTTCAACAGTCATATCTAATGGTGGTTGACCATCCCATTTCACTTCAAAACCAGTACTGTCCCCACAGTGGTATCCAGTTATGTAATCGAATTAGTTAGCTCAGGCCAAGCCTGATAACATCAGTTAATACCCTGCATTGTTGGCTTTGCCAGGTCTACTAAAGAACTGCTTGAGAATAGACAGTCACTCACCAAGAGGGATAGTAAATTTAAGCAACTAATCATATATTCCTAAAAATGTTTATGCACACTGCTAGGTCATTGTTCATTTTTTCTTAGAACTTGACCATTTAATTCTAATGCAATCACCTTAGAATTAAAGTACTTTAGGTGCATAATAAGTTATTAAACTTTAAGTTCATTCTATGCTGGAGTTTTCATGGATATTTTTCATACCAGTATAAGCAACTGTAGTACCCAAAACAGTGAACAAGTTTGTCACAAAAGCACTGTATTCTCTACATTCAATTCATGTGTTATATTTGAGGATTCTTTTGGCCTGAAATTTGTTGTTCTGTCTTTGATAAATTTGTATTTTTTTCTTTTCTTTGTATGCACTTTTACTTTTCCCATCTTTAAACCTCTACTTTACACCATTGCTTTTCACCAGGTTCCTAATTTATGGGTGTACAATCTCAAAATCTCTGAATCAAAGTCCAACTGTTATAAACCAGTTGACACACTGGCAGGTTGACCTCCAAGCTGTATTGACCATTTATTGCTCTGTTTGCATCACATTACCATGCTGAGGACAACAGGAGATTGGCAATTTAACTTCAGTGGCTAAGAAAGATTTCCCCCACCTTGGCTAGAGTGATAGGGTCTCTATACATTAAAGTAAAGATTCCTCTATTTATAACGCAATATGGTGGAACAGTAAAATTTTATTTTGTCAAATTTTCAACAAAAGTAAAAAGGATGTAAACATTTACTTCGCTACTTGTTAAACTGGAAAAATGGCAACTTTGGCAATTGTTTTTGTTCTAAATTGTGGAATCTGCTGATATAACAAGGAGAACCCAAAACTATGGCAGCCGCATTTTTGCACATCCAAACTTATTTAAACAAGAACAATATTTTACCATCTTTAGGCTGTTGAATCACGTGGTCATTCAAATGGTACTTTGCTATTTTTACTTTCTACTCATTCGTAAATAAATTCTTTAACAAACAAAAATGTAGACACTATACATGACTGCATCTTAATTCGTTGTACACCAGCAAATTTTAATTCATTTACAATGAAATTTGTTTCGTAAGTTTATTCCCTTTAACTTAAACGTTTTTCACATTACCATCGATAGGGCAAAATCATCATGTGGCGAATCAAAGCTGTAGTTGTGAAATTTAGCGTATTTTTGAGAAAGTGAATTTTCTGTAGCTTGAAAACTAATTGGAGAACCCTACTTTTTTGCTCATGTCATTGCCCATACACAGGACATTAAAGAAAAAAAAATAAAAATTAATTTTCCCATTAAATCATGGAAAAATAAATTGTGCTCTAACACTGATGTAAGAAAACCATTTAACTGGGAAATATTATATAAAATTGACATCCTGCGGAACGGTTCCGCAAGTGTTCCATTTATTAGTTAATTATTGTTACGGTATAAATTCTTAGACATTTATGTTTCATACTTGTTACACATTAACATTTGAATATTCCGTATCATGTATTAACATTCTACCAAAAGCGGTAAAATGGCATAGACAAGATATCAATTTTTCCCTGAGACTGCTAGGGGTAGGTTTTTGCATCAAAAACCATTCAGCAAGTTCCTCACTGATTAATTGTTGCTCATGATGACACATTGATATTTTCACGTGTTATTGAGAATAGAATATATTTCAACCTTAATGTCTAAGACGTTTAAAAAATTGTGAGCTCCACAAAACTATAGTTTGCGGAACGGTTCCGCATGCAGAAATGTTCCGCAACTGTCACTTATATTAATTAATTATTGTTAGGGAACAAAATCTGATACTTTTGTGTTTAATGCTTGTTGTACGTTAAGATTTGAATATTTCATGGCTTGTGTTAAGGTTCTGCCAAAAGCGGTAAAATGGCATAGACAAGATGTCAATTTTTCGCGAGTCTGATTGAGGTAGGTTTCTGCATCACAAACCATTCAGCAAGTTCGCCACTGATCAATCATTAATCATGTTGACACATTGATATTTCCATATGCTATTGAGAGTAGAGTATATTTCAACTGGAATCTACAAGAAAATTTTTTTAAAACTTGTGAGGATCACAAAAGTATTGTTTGCGGAACCATTCCGCTTGCGGAACGACTCCGCAACTGTCACATTGATCAACTAATTACTGTTAGGATTTTCACATCAATACTTTCAAGTGGCATTGATAATGGAATGCATTTTAAGTTGACTGGTGAAATCAAATACCACGCAAAACCATTCGGTTTCGGAAATCGCTCCCCATGCGGAATTTTTCCACATGCGGAAGTTCCGCAATTGTCACTTTTATTAATTAACTATTGTTGAGGTAGAAATTCTGATACTTTTATGTTTAATGCTTGTTCCACATTAAAATTCGAATATTTCGTGGCTTGTGTTAAGGTTCTACCAAAAGCGGTAAAATGTCATAGACAATATGTTGATTTTTCCCCGAGTTTGCTTGAGGTAGGTTTCTGCATCACAAACCATTCAGCAAGTTCCCCACTTATTAATCATTTCTCATGTTGACTCACTGATATTTCCATATGCTATTAAGAATAGAGTATATTTCAACTGAAATGTGCAAGAAAAATTTTTTAAAACCTGTGAGGATCACAAAAGTATTGTTTGCGGAACGGTTCCGCATGCGGAACGGTTCCGCAACTGTCACATTAATTAATTAATGTTAGGGTACAAATTCTGATACTTTTATGTTTAATGCTTGTTGTACGTTAAGATTTCAATATTTCATGGCTTGTGTTAAGGTTCTGCCAAAAGCGGTAAAATGGCATAGACAAGATGTCAATTTTACGCGAGTCTGCTTGAGGTAGATTTCTGCATCACAAACCATTCAGCAAGTTCCCCACTGATCAATCATTGTTCATGTTGACACATTGATATTTCAATATGCTATGGAGAATAGAGTATATTTCAACTGAAATGTGCAAGAAAACTTTTTTAAAACTTGTGAGAATCACAAAAGTATTGTTTGCGGAACAGTTTCGCATGCGGAACGGTTCCGCAACTGTCACTTTTAATAATTAATTATTGCTAGGGTAGAAATTCTGATACTTTTATGTTTAATGCTTTTTCCGCATTAAGATTCGAATATTTCGTGGCTTGTGTTAAGGTTCTACCAAAAGCGGTAAAATGTCATAGACAATATGTCGATTTTTCCACCGAGTCCGCTTGAGGTAGGCTTCTTCATCACAAACCATTCTGCAAGTTCCCCACTGATCAATCATTGTTCAGGTTGACACATTGATATTTCCATATGCTATTGATAATAGAGTATATTTCACCTGAATTTGCAAGAAAATTTTTTTAAACTTCTAACTGATGATCACAAAAGTATTGTTTGCGATCGGTTCCGCATGCGGAACGGTTCCGCAAGTGTCACTTTTAATAATTAATTATTGTTGGAGTAGATATTCTGATACTTTTATGTTTAATGCCTTTTGTACGTTAAGATATGAATATTTCATGGCTTGTGTTAAGGTTCTGCCAAAAGCGGTAAAATAGCATTAACAAGATGTCAATTTTTCGCCGGAGTCTGCTTGAGGTAGGCTTCTTCATCACAAACCATTCAGCAAGTTCCCCACTGATCAATCATTGCTCATGTTGACACATTGATATTTCCATATGCTATTGAGAATAGAGTATATTTCAACTGAAATGTGAAAGAAATTTTTTTTAAAACTTGTGAGGATCACAAAAGTATTGTTTGCGGAACGGTTCCGCATGCGGAACGGTTCCGCAACTGTCACATTGATCAACTAATTACTGTTAGGATTGTCACATCGATACTTTCAAGTGGCATTGATAATGTAATGCAATTTAAGTTGATTGGTGAAATCGAATACCCAGCAAAACCATTCGTTTTGGGAAATTGCTCCCCATAAAGAACGGTTCCGCATGCGGAATGGTTCCGCAACTGTCACATGGATCAAGTAATTATTATTAGGATTGTCACATTGATACTTTCAAGTGATATTGATTATGGAATGCATTTTAACTTTATTGGTCATGAGAATTAAAAAAATTGTGTTCTTCAAAAAACCATTCTGTTTGCGGAACCGTTCCGCATGTGGAACCCTTCTGCAACCGTCACATTGATTAATATATTATTGAGAGTGGGCACATTATACTCTCAAGTACTATTTAGAATGGAATGTAATTCATGTTTATTGGGCCGGGAGAAAATTAAAAATTTTAGTCCTGTGCTAAACTTTTCTGTTTGTGGAACCCTTCAGGAACTTTCACATTTATTTTTAAAAATAAGTTATTATTTTGATTATTATTCCACAAAATATACATAATATTTCTCAAGTCACAGTATTCCACAAAACTTGCGCAGTGCGTAATATTCCGCAAAATCTGCGTAATATTCCGCAAAATGCGTAATATTCCGCAAAATCTGCGGAATATTCCTTACCCTTGCGGAATATTCCGCACCCTTGCGGAACATTCCGCACTCGGTGCGGAATATTCCGCAGATTTTGCAGAATATTCCGCACTCAGTGCGGAATACTCCTCAAGGCAAAAATTGAACTTCTAATTAAGAAAATGCCAATTGAGTAAATAAAAATGTAACATTGTAAACATGTTTAGGGTAAGGTATAGATTTGTTACATACCATTTTTTATGGCCCTAAGTGGATATTAAAAAAGTGCGGAACCGTTCCGCACACTTTGAGACTAAATAATATTGTCTCATTTGAAAAAATATCGCCTTCTCTATATCTGCGATAGTCCTCAACGGATTTTCATAAAATTTGGTACATAAGCACCTATTAGTGAGATGACGCTATCCTCCTGTTTTCGGATGAATTCGGCGTAGATTGCGCCACATGGTTGCCATTCTTACTGTTTGAGCTTTGTTTTCTTTTTGCGCCTATGGCTCGCTGGTTCCCTGCGTGCCGCGAGGCTGGGCTAAGCACGCAGGGAACCAGCGAGCGCCTATGGCTGTATCTCCTAAACCGTTAGTAGGATCTTTTCTAAATTTAGTAAGTGTACGTATATGATGTGTCGTTAAAGGTCCTCAACGTATTTTCATAAAATTTGACATACAGGCATATGAGGTGACGCCATCTCTCCGTTTTCAGATGAATTTGACCTAGTTTGCGCCACCTAGTGGCCATTTTTACTGTTTTCGTCTGTTTTTGGCGTCCAATCCTCTATCAACCAAACCGCTTTCAGGATAATTGTGAAACTTGGCATGTATGTGTTTACTATGAAGTGAACGGCTGAAGATGATTTTCCGACGACTTTGACTACTCTAGCGCTTCCTCAAGTTTCATTTCTTTTTTGCGCTCATGTATCTCCTAAACCGTTTGCTGGATTTTTACTTAGGCCAGGTCACCATCAACTTCACCGCCTCGTAAAAGTTTCCCTCCACCAATCCCACTCTAGTCGCTTTTTATTCGTCTTTCCAGCCTTTTATTGGGTGCCCTGCTGTCTAAATTTTCCTCAATTTTCACAATATCTAGGGAGCAATTGCTTCAACCCCGCCACGCACCTATGCACGTGCATGAAATAAATCCTATCGCTACTAATCCTCATTTCAAACCTGCTGAAGATAAGTGCAAGGCGGAGCGTTGAAATACGCCCTCGAATGCATCGCAAATGGTGTGCTTTTTGGGTTATTTATTTGTATCATAATGATGCCGCAAAAACGTACAACCGTCCAAAAACGGGAACATGCCAATTTCATAAAAATATGTCAAGGAACTTGACAGAACCGGGAGGAAAACAGAATAAAATGAAATTGCCACTTGTGGGCACAGCATCCGTTGGATCCACTTGAAAGTCGCCGTCCGTTGTTATCTTCATATAAATACACATACTAAGTTTAATAAAGATCCTGCAGTGGGTTTAGGAGATACGCAAAACAAAACTACCACTAGGAGGCGCCACAGTAGTCACTCCCCATAATCAAACGTCCTATTCACACTGAGAACATATACGGCAATATTCAAAACCATTCCTGGAATGACTTGGTTGATAGAGGGGTGGTCGCCAAAAACAATATTTGAAAACAGCAAAAATGGCCACTAGGTGGCGCAAAATACCTCAATTCTATCAAAAAATAAACAGGAGCACAGCGTCATCTCACCAATAGATACTATATTCAAAATTTTATGAAAATCTGTTGAGGACCTTTGAAGATACGGAAGTAAACGTAAAAAACTAAAATTGCCACTAGGGGGCACACCAGTCGTCCGTTGTCAACATCATATAAATAAATATATAAATTATATGGTGGGGGGCAAGCTGGTTGGTGGGTGACATTGGTGGTTTCCGGGGGGATTTGGCAGAGCTAAAAGTGGCGAGGGAGAGCGAAATATATCGTGATCAAGGCGTGGTGCAAGCCCATATTGGCCTGAAGGGTCATCATAAAGTAGGCCATTACTGATTTTTATAATAAACGAATTAAAAATTACATAAAACGAAAAGAAACCTTACGAAGCCTTGACAGTGTTCTTGGGATTTCGTTTTTAAACATTTATTCCAAACGAGAAATGGTCATGTTATTCACTGTTGTTTTACTATTTTCCTAAGTTTAAAAAGAATAATCTGTCATGTTAACCGATCAATGACAGAGTAGTATGAAGTCGAAGATCAAATTTACATTCTTTCTACTTTCAGAACGACGTTTACTTTTGTAGAGTTAAACTTTATGGTTTTGAAAAGTGGTCTAATAACGTGCAGACTTTTCGGATAAGGCGGAGGTAACTTAAAAGCGGCTACAAACCCAACTTCCATCACAAAAGGGAACTTTTGATTTAGATCGGCTGCGACACAAAATTAGTTTTAAAATCAAAAATGCCGATTATAAACAGATGTCACCAGAAATTTTAAAAAAATCCATTTGAAATGTGTAACGTTTTGTACTGAAAATTCGGTCGCAACACTGCGGTGACTTAGTGATTTGATCCTAGTGTAGTTTGGTTCCACCAAAAAACTGAAACCGTTTTTAATAAATACGGTCATATTTGCATTATGATAGCTGAGTCCATATATCAGAGGTTAAAAAATGGTAACCGAAATAGAACCCTGCCAGGATAAGGAAAATTTTTTTGAGAGACAGCAGACCTAATTCCGTCTATTTCCAATTTTAATGAGCTCAACTGAGCGAAATGCGCGGACACTATCGGTTTTAGGCCCGAAAAACGCATCAGTCTTAGGAATTACTGGACAGTTATAAACTTTGACCAATGTTACCATGCAAACACTGGCTAAGCCCGTTTTGCTTTTCGAGTGATATTTTAATGTGGTTCAGCTCTGCCACTGCAAAGCGTTAGACTGCGAACGCGGGTGAGTGCAGGTTCGATTACGCGCTGATCTGACCCGCTCAGGAAATTACAGTAGCTTTTGTCGCCAATAATGTCCCTTTGACTGGTTACTGACTGACCAATTAAATGACATACGATCAAAAGCAAAAACAGGACCTCTACTTCCGTCATTATCACATTTTGTAAGCTGCAGAGCGAATAACGTCTTAAGAATAGTGACTACTCCTAATGCAGATGGAAATAATACAGGCGGAATCTGATGATTATTTGAAGTTCAGGCTTGGAATTTTCCGCGGAAACGCGGATTTCCGCTTTTACTCTTATTCCTTCCGCGCATTTTTGTTATATTTCCGCGGAAAAATCGGATTTGCCATAAATTTTCGCAGTAAATTGGTTTCTAACCGCGGCGTTGCCGATGACTCGAAAAGCGGAAACTGCTCTTTATGTTTTGGAGGAACGAAAATCGTAATTGCCGGGGCACCTGGGAGTGCGTGAATGCTAAGGAGGCACTGAACAGTTCTCATAGGGATTTGCCTATACAAGAACACACGTCAATGGACTCTTCACCCTTTCTTCACTCTGTCAAAAACTGCATGCAAATAAAGAAAAGTTTTGAGTCATTTCACATCACAAGCCCTACAGATGAGCACAGAAACTTTGTACCCTCTTGTAATTCATTGACCCTTTCACTCCCAGTGCCGGGGAAACCAAGCTGAACTAAGAAAAATAAGGGCAAAAAATGCAAAATCGGCAATTTTCACCCTAATAATCACCACTTCCCTGCCGATGCCCCACTAAAGCCAACATTAGATTGTGAAAGCAAATTTCCTTCCGATTCCAAAAATGTGGTCCAAAAGTACTGTCAACCAACTAGTTTTTTGAAAATCTGGCTTGTTTGAGGGCTACCTGAAATCGCGGCTAATTTCTCAGTTGCACAATTGCAACAGGGGACCACATTCTTGAAGAAGAGTGCAGCTACAGCCGAGAAAGTGGTCTTTTTTATTCTCAGCATGTTCACAAAAACAAACCACATTCACTGAGCAAACATGCAATGCCCACCTACAAAATGCCCCCAAACTTGGCCTACCCCAAACATATCACAATTACATTCTTAAATCTTAGATTTTGAGGATTGACGAAAGTCACGATACATAGAAGGCTGCTTATGACCACTAGTACACGCGCGCCCTCTAGTAATGTAAAGATTGTCGAATATATTGATCTACTGACCAAGAAGTTCATTCGACAATTCAAGTCGTGACCTGTGAGTGCTAAGAGGACTGGCAAACATGGACTTGGACAAGTGGAGAGAAGTCAAGCTGTGTAAGTTAATATATGGGGAATTGGAAAACATTTGTATCTGCGTGGCTCTATCGTCTGTAGTAGTAGTATTTATTATATAGTGACAAGTACAATTAATTCAAACAGTTATAGGTATAACATTCTTAAGAAAGATAAGTACCCAGCCCAGTTGGGCTTATTAGTCACTTTAACCACACAACTCAGATGTAGGCCTACCATAAATGCGTCAGTTTCTTAGCTCAAAAGCACTCTTGATATATTTGGCAAATTGCTTAGGGAAATACTGAAACAGCAGTTTTATCGTTTCTAATCCTGAAATCTGAAAAGTTCGGGATTTGACTTATACAAAATAGACCTACGGCGTGAGTTATAAAGAGAACAATCAAACACAAATGTAGCTCATCCTCCACAGAACCAGAATCACAACACAAGCCAAGTCTTTCACTTACTAGTTTCCAAGTGTCATGGGAGATTTCCTGTTCTAAGCTGAGCCAGAAGAGATCGCTCAGTTAAAAACTAGTGAATAAAATGTAGGTTCTCAGCTTGGGGTTTGTTACAACAGACTCAGTCCAAACATTTTCGAGTATTCAAATAGTTTGTTTCTAGCATCTACTATGTTACAAGTAGTCAAATTTTGAAAACAGGATTGTATACCACTTATGTTAACCAAGTTTTTGATTCCGTCTATCCAACCCTTTTTACCAACAGAGTAGTCTCATAGAAATACCTTCTTCAGTAATCTATCACCACCTGTGGTTACTAGTTTGTTCCAAAGACGCAGCATATTCAATTTAAATCTATTTCCGGTGGAGTCCCACCCCATATCGCCACTAACACCATGAGTGGCTGTAAATCGGCTTACCCCTAAATAAAAACACATAGCTCTGTTTTGAATGTTTTCATCATTACCAAAATTTTTGTAACCCCAAACAGATGACCCGTAATTCAAAAGTGGTGCCACTCACAAATTAAATACTGTTTTAAACGTTTCGAATCCTAAATTCTTGTACGTGCTGCGCCTGCAGAATAGAGCGCAGCAGGACGCACACCCAGAAGAGGGGAACTAATAGGGACGCGGGGCCGACTCGGTCAGTTACTCACTTTTACCTCGATGATTTTGCAAGTCATGACTGTAATTTACTTAATGATGGTGACTGAGTCTGGGATCAAAAGTGATCGCGCCAAATTTTGCCGGGTCGTTTTCCGTTTATTTAGGTGCGCTGTGTACTCGCTGGTTCTCTGCGTGTAGAGAACAAACAGGTATCATTTAATTTTCCTCGGGGCATTTTTTACAAATGCGTTTCTGATTAGCTCAGTGGTCGAATTCTTAACAGGTAGCGTTTTACGCACACAAAGTAGCATGACTGATGAAGGAAGAATATGGACATGAGAAGTCAAACCGTGTAAGTTAATAAATGAGGAATTGGAAAACACTTGTAATCTGCGATCTCTATCGTCTTTTAATGCTGCCGACTCCGGCAGGTTTGAGAGCAGCAGGACGCAGACCCAGAAGACGGTCGAGAACCAATAGGGACGCGGAAACTTGAGACTCAGTCGGTCATTCACTCAGGTTCGGATTTTACCACAATGATTTCATTGCAAATCATGACTGTGATTTACTTAATTATGGTGACTGAGTCTGGGATCAAATGTGATCGCGCCAAATTTTTCCTTCGAATTGGTCGTTCTCCATTTATTTAAGTGAATTGTCGAGCGCGGGGTACTCGTTGGTTCTCTGCGTGTAGAGAACAAACAGGTATCATTTAATTTTCCTCGCAACATTTTTACACGGGAGTTTCTGATTGGCTGATCGAATTCTCAACTGGTAGCGCTTTACGCAAACAAAATAGCATTACTGATAGAGGAATGTGGCCTGTTTTACCTAGGTTGTCAGTACAGACAAATCGGTGCTTAATTGGGCTATTCGGAGAATTCTCTCGCGGTTTCGCTGCTGTACTAGTGGTGATTGAATTGCTCATGCGTCGTCGTCTGCATGTAAACAGCTGGTAAAAAGACGGAATTGTTTTCAAAATATGTCGTCGCACTAAGCCTTATTATTTTCCTTGGTGCAAGTCTACGACAGGTGGTCACAAATTCCCAAGGTTGCTACATTCATGGAGAATTGAGGTCAAAAGGGTCAACCAACTGACAAAAGGTGTGTGGATGCCGAAGCCCCGTGTGTGCTCTATGGATTTCCATTGACATTTTCTAACGACATCGTGCGGTGATGTTATCCCCACCAGTTACCAGTTATTGAGTGGAACTAAGTGTTTCTTTTCGGAAACTCACCCGGGACTCGGATGCCGGATAGGCTAGCAGCATGCAAATATTGTCCTGGCTGGGACTGCGCCCAATATAAGAGGTGTATGGTACGTGACGCTCAGAAGTCAAGGTTAGAATTTTCACAGCAGTTTCTCTTCCAAACTATGCTATGTCCAATAATATTCTCTAGATGAGTGAGTTTCCTTATTTTATAGCGGACCCTATCTCCAGGACTACCAGATAAGTTACTGAATTAACATGAATATGACTATTCAGTAAATGTCGTAACATTGCATTGGAATAAAAACTGACATCTAGAATGAATTTTACTTGTTGAGATCAAAAGCACATTTTAGGTGTCATGAAAAATATACATTGTTAAATCACTTTTAGCCTGTTTCACATATTTTAATTCAGATATTAAATAAGGCTTGGGCACAAAGATTATTAGTTTCTACATATAAACATAAAGATGAAACGTCAAGTATGTTCTGCCTTACAAAAGTAGTTTTGTCTTGCGTTTTCTTTTATAATTTGCTAATAATTCTCTGACTATTCTGTTACAGGTGAGAGAAAAAGACTGAAACCAGCAGCCTGACCGTCTATTTTATCTTTCGACAAAGTGAAAAGCAATCCTTCACCAATAACCACAGGGAATTAAACCTAATTCAGAAATTCAGCTTTTGATATGCCTGGTTATGAACACTATTGCATTGGCAAAATTACAATTGTTTTTAACAATGTCGTTTCTTTGTATGTATGTGCTTATTCAGTTTGCCATTTTGTTTTTAAATACACTGATAATGTTAATTTTCGAATCTTGT
This sequence comes from Phoronis australis, assembly GCA_002633005.1. Taxonomy (NCBI): domain Eukaryota; kingdom Metazoa; phylum Phoronida; family Phoronidae; genus Phoronis; species Phoronis australis. Next base: position 1,135,370 of record NMRA01000042.1, on the reverse strand, counting down.
GCCTAGCAGATTCTTATCAAGCTAGCTACAATTGAAAACATACTTTTCTTGCATATTCATAGACAAGTTAACACAAAACTTAAAATTGTTCAAAGGCCTTCTCAAGAAAGCTCTGAAAATAATTACACAAACAAATCAAATGCAAACAAAGGGAATACTTCATTTTGATTGCTGCACATTTCTATAGGTCATATATAGTTCATTTCATACACAAACAATCCACTGGCTCACTGTCTTATGGTAACTTAATACTGCGATTCACATTTCTCCACGGCCACTGACTTGTACATTGTGCCATGCAGCACTGCTGGTGTGTGGAAATGCTGTGGGAAGAGAAAGGAGTAACAAAGCTTGTCGATGTTGCGGCTTGAAGTGACCTTAAAATGTCACTGAACCTGAAACAAATATTGAAATTTGCATAACTAAGTACTCCAGGTTGGGTCAAAAATGCTACCCCTGTTTTTCAAAGATATGATATGGTGACCGCTCTACAATTTCACACAACATTAAATAATTACTATTTTAGAAAAGCAAGGGTTTTTATAATAAGTATTGTATAAAACTACGTCTTTATTTTTCATTCGTACATTTCGGGCCTGGTCGGAGAATTCTTTTAGGGGCTCATTAAGTCTTTATCAGCTGAACCAATCTAATTGAAACTTCACGATGCATCAGCCAGTGAGGCCTGCTATGCATAGCCAGGGGCGGATCCAGGATTTTGAGTTGGGGGGGGCAGGGCAGAGTATAAGCCAGGATTTTGCCCATCAGACTTTCCCACCCCCGTACTGCCAAATGGAATCTGGGAGAATTTTAGGGGGGGGGGCACGGCCACCTTGGCTCCCCTCTAAATCCGCCACTGATAGCTAATGATGACCTTTGCTCCAAGCAGGGAATTACTTTCAAACTAAAGTCAGCATATCAAATTAGCCTACATCAGTATTTTAGTCTACTTGCCAAAAAGTTGACCCTGCAATTTACCTAATACCTAGGCATGCCAGTCAGGAAGGCCTTTTGCACTGATCACTTGGACCAACTTTATGCTTTATTAGTTGATACAGGGCTAAGTATCTAGGGACTTGACTCAGGCGACCGTAAGTGTGCCCCGTGCGACTCGAAAACACAACCTTGCGTAGTGGAAGGACACTAAGCCACATTGCCTCCTCATAGTGAATAGCGGATTACGCGTAATCCGTGCAGGTTACATATACGTAAACTAGGATGAACACTGTTATTAATGCAGGGAAAACTCATAAACTATGGCTTGTGGAACTTACTATAAAATAAAGTAAAGTTCCCGACTTTGCGGAGCCGCCTGCCTTCGTCTGAGGATTGATGACTAACAGGTTCTCGAGAAAATTTCACCACCCCATGCGTCGGTGTTCATGGAGAACAGGTTCAAGGTTAATGGACCACGAGTCAGTGACTGCGATAAGTTCAGTTTGACTCCTCCGTGTCTACTCAGAGAGGAGTTATTGGCGTCTCTGACAGCTAGGTCGTTCAAACCAAGAACTTTTCTCTGTCCAGTACCCTCACGTCTTGTGACCTCTCATGTTGGCGGCACTTGTCCGAAATACTACCATTCCACTTGTCCATTTGAGTCTTGGCGTATACTGGCATATTAGACGTCCCATAAATGAAGAGCTCGGAGACGTCAGTGTTGTCACAAGTGATTCTGATGGTGTGGGTGCATTCTTCCATCACTTTCAACATCTACCTATACAACGTCTGCTTCACCATGTGTAATTACACAATGGCTCTTCTTGACCCACTCGATGTTGAATAGAAGGGAATAGCTTCATACACATAAAAGGTTGTTTAACATAGCGTTATATAGAATAATTTAGCGGTAAAAGGGATGTTTAGGAACAGGGGTTAGCATGAATGCCTCAACTTTTCCTCATGTTATCGTCTCATGGTCCTTTGTATAGGGATCTTCGTGGTCATATTTTTCCGCCAAGCGAATAATTGTTTCACAAGCGAGAGGATAGGAGGCTAGTAGAGTGCCGGGGCTTTACCTAAATCTCCAACCAATACCACCTTCGGAGCAGAATTATTTGGGACATAATGCGATCGAAGAGATTTGACCAAAATGGCATTGCCACCCTTCCTCAGACTGCCGTATTTGCCCATCTGGGCTATAGGGAGTGGACTCAATAAGTTCATACTGAAAGATATCAGCTATGTTAATGTTATATTGCTGTCCATCAACTAACAGGCAACTGAACAACGTTTCAACGCCATGTCCTTCCCTTGACAGTACAGGCTTCCTCAGCATCTCTAGCATCTTGACTTTTTCTTAATTGCTTTGTAACATTCACTGCTTACCAAAACTAAAAATCTGACTGCTCTGCTCATGCCCAATGGCCAGCTCGTTCTGGAATTTTCTCGGCGATTGCTGAAGTTATGGCGATATGACAGCTGGTCAGTGAGCTGGTGTCTGTGCTTCTCTGTCTCCTTTGCAATCTTTCTTTAGTCATCCTCGTCCAGGTCCACTACTTAGTCTTTTTCCTGTCCTCCACTACGTGACGTTTGCTCTTCACCACCTTCATTCCACGTGACTTACGTTCTCCATGGCAGTATCAAGGTGGGCACACCCACTGAAACTCTTTAACCACATGACCACTTAATTGCTCGGCTCTCATTAAAATGCTCCTTATAACTCCAGACCCTTTTACTCCTTTGATACACGGTATGCCTGTTCTTAGAATAGATCAACAGGTACTACAGTCTTGTCATTCACGTGTGCAGCTTCGTGTGGAACTTTTTGACATTATTGGACAGGTGTTCCACAACACAGCAAACTTCAAAATAAACTTCGAAAGAACTCTGTCAAGCTGCTAAACTTAGTATAAACTTCTTGCCAGAAATGTTTGGCACCTTAGTCGAATGCTTATCGCACTTTTGTCAAAGTTTTCTCGTAGTTTAGGTTGACGTTATTGCGCTTATTGTTTATTTTTAAATGGAGTTACGTGCAAATTGGGAAAATTAAGACAACGTACATGGAGGCGCTATTGTATTCTAGGCCAAAATAGTTTCCACGTCGTTTGGTTTATTTTGAAGACTGCTACAGCAGCGCAGGTGCCGCACACAATTATGGTGACCTGCTACGAAGAACCAGGTCTCCTTGAGACAGGGTTGTTGAAGGACCATCTTTAGCTAAACCATCAGCCGCATTTGAGTAGACATGGAGTTACAACATGGCTGTGATGAGATTGTCAATCTACAGAGCATCGGTTTTAGCCTTTATATTGACTACACTGGAGTGTATTAAAATACTTCGATGGCCCATGCCACCACTCCGAAAAAAAAACCAGTTACAACGATGGTCCTCCACTTTGAAAAAACACCGTTACTACGGCTTTTTTACTCGATCTTCCTAAATTTTCTCAAAAATTCACGAATGGTTTATTAATTTGTTACTAACTAATAAAATACCCACGCAAAAATAAATATGGACAATGAAGTCCAATTACTTAGCGCTACTACTATGTCATGATTATTGAAGCCAACACATTGGCGGCGCAGCGCTCAGGCTGAAAAAAGTTTGGGACCTATGGCCCCCAGCTCCCTATGGTGCGCCGCCCATGTAACACGCATACATTTATAGTAAAAATAAAATACCTGCAACTTCAAACAAATGCCTTATATAATAAACCAGTAACGATTATACATAAACATCACAAAATCAATGCTTTGGCTCTTCCCCCAGATTTAAAAAAAGGTGTCCATAACTTACTACAAAAATATGTTAAATAAATACTATCTACTATGTAGCAACAATACTGCTGCAGTGTAAAAGAAAAAACATTAAAACAAGCATGAATAAAATAGGAAAGAAATATCAAGAAATACAAACCACGAACAATAGAGTACAACCATAATTAAAAGACAAAGATAGTTTGTTGAGTTAAGGGTATGTGAACTGCTGGCTTCTACTATAACCCTGGCATGGCAGTATTCATGAGCAACGAGCTGAATTTCAGGGTTGTTCAAGTCTCTGTCTTATATGGTCTTTCGTACATGCGATAAACTTGCTGATCATGCATACAGCAAATGCTCTCAAGTGACAAAATTTAGGAAATGTTTTAGGCCTATATTCACCAGCTACATGTCATCATCATAAATGAGCGTCAATAAAAAATTCTGAGGATTCATCACGTGACACATCGCATAGGCATAAACTTCTAAAGGGGTTGAACAAACCCATGTTCACCAGTATTCAAAAGGAAATGAGAAACATGGAAACTTCTGTAAGTGCAGTCAAAAACCGACCAGTTCATCTCCGACTAAGTAAGAAACATTAGTTTATGATGTCAAACAGCAAACTCACAGTTATTCATAGCAAATAATCGCTTTTTACCGAGCCGTAAATCCACTAAATGAACAAAGTACAGTGTAATCTACAAATTATTGTTCATCAACAGCAACGTGTGCTCATCAGTCATCCTCTAAAAACGAAGTATGTTTTACAAACCAATCGCATGACAACCGCTGCAATTTTTACCATAATTCCCAATCTAGCACCATCCAGTGCAATAATCTTAATTAAAATACTAAATTTCCCAGGGAAATAAAAAATAAAAACACCAATCCCCTTTAGCATATTAACAAATAAGGAACATCAACTCCTTTCAGATGAAGACAACTCCACTACCCAGTTTGTAACCTATGATAACGTTTTTCAACCAAAAACTTGTTCAAAGCAAGAAGACTGACCAAGCACTCCAAACAAAGTAATAAGGGTCATCATTTAACAAACTTGACATTGCATTATTGACCTAACATAAACACCAATACTTCAACCATTCAGTAAACAAGTATCAGAAGGTCAGATACCCATCGCAACTGCCACACATGAATGACTGAAAACCTAACCACCTGGTATGACTTCAGTGGTTTAGCCATGCATCGTATCAATCAATGCGACTGGGTGACAATGCCGGCTAATTTGTCCGGCACACATTTGTAGCCATTTTCTTGTCTCATCGTTCATGGGACTTACATGAAATATACCAGGAATTACGACTTAAACTGTTAAAATATATAACCGATATCGTGCAATGATACTGCTCTCAGAAGGATTGCAAGCATTGGTTTGATTACAGATGGCTTTTCAGTAACCTATGTTAGTTTCGCATTTTTTCAGAGGTGCCTCAGTTCACACACCCACGGAAAAACTAATTGGGTGACCACCACTTTTTTGCAAGTTTATAATAGCCAAAGACCAAAAAACAAATTTAAGACTTAAAAAGTTCATTGAAACATTCGAACACCCTCAAAATGGAGCCAATTAATAACCTGCAGATTAACCATTTAGACGTTTTAAAACGTATTTTTCCTACCACCAGTTGGTACAAAGTCAAAGCCCTTGACTGGCTAAAACAGAACAGGCTAAATTGGGCATCACAAACAGAACACAAACAACTAGACCGTAACTCAGATATTAAACTAAATAACTACCTTTAACTTATTGTGACATCAAAATGAAAGCAGTGAGCATGTAAGTAGTTGTTTTAGATGATATATCTAGTTAAATGCAAAGACTGGCTATAAAGGCTAATTTTCATAGAATATGTAAAAACAAGGTAAAAGAATGTATGGCATAAAAATCTTTATAAATTTAACACTAGTTCATGGATTCCATAAAATCTAACAAGCATTGAAAAAACGCCTGTGAATTTTGAAAACAAACTCTAAGCAGACACTAAGTTGGCAACTTCTACATCGAATGGGCTTATCACTGTATCATAACCTCCAATTTCTCATTCTTCAGGTTTAAATCAAATGACACAAGCTCCATAACTTGTGGCAAATTCACATAATTCCAAATACTTCATCGATAACTGTGTGTGCATTATCATGCTACGTCACTTGCAATAGTGTTACCTAACTGTTTATTTCGTAGTTTACTTCGACGCTCCGCTCCGCTCAGACCAGAGTTAAGTCAAAATGGAAAGACCTCAACAATAATAAACTATACTAGACAATATTCACATTTACTTTCGTATTTATTTTGGAACAAACAGACCATCAAGCGTTAAATAGTTCAGTGACACACTGTCTCCACTGGCAACAAGTCACTAATCTTGGATTCCAACCAGTCTCTTATCTCGATAAACCAGTCTTGGTACATGTTTTATTCTCCTTTCTGATTAATTTGCTACCATAACGGGACATCAACTTTTGGCCCGGCGCAACTGACACGGAGTAAATTGACCCGTGACAAGCGGCCGTTTACACACACAACTCACTAACCGTGGCAAGACGGAAATTTTCAAAAGTCTTGAGAGACTGGATCGCACGTGCGCAGGTTTATAAATGACAATAGTTGAAGAGAAAAAGAACCCGTACGTAGGTCATTGCCCAAGCGCAGTAGAGATGATCCTTTCCGCCTTGCTCCAGTTTCGCGTTTAGACTTATAATTGACACGGCGCAAGATGTTCGGGCGCAAATTGCTCTACCTCACAAAAGGGTGGCGGCAAAAATTTGTCACCGCGGTGTCAATTTGCTCCGTGCCAGTCCGTTTACACACTGGAACAATTTGTTCCGTGTCAGCTGATCCGTGTCAACTTTGTAAATGTAAGCGGCACTTTAGACACACCCGGTTCTTTCAAGCATAGGCCCTCCTGTCTGCAGTGCATTGTAAGGTATTGTATAATTATGTTGTTTACAGAGAATCTTCACTCAAGCGTTAGCTCACGGACAAAGGAAATCCAAAGTCTTATAACAAGGTACCTAAACTACGACGGTTAATGGACTCATAAACACGGTCACGGACGCATGAACACGACTCACGTGCATGCAAACACCGTTCACTGACTCACAAAAACGGGAAGGGACTCACAAAACACAATCCATTCACCCAAATACAAGGGACACGGACTCGCATTCACGAAGAAACACGATTAACGGGCCGCCAAACACGGGTCAAGGACTCATCGGGTACCTGGGTCAGCTGACATCTACATTTTGTCCATAAACCGTGTTTGGCAGTCCGATAACCGTGTTTCTTGTTTTTTTTCAGAAAATAACATATTTTTACCTATCTAGTGCCCCAAATATAAACCGAGCGTACTGTCGGAAAAAGGATGCCTTCGGAAAATGTGGCAGACACATCGAAAAAGAATAAGAATTAATGTGTGTATTTGATAAAGGTAATGGTAGATCTACAAATGGTACCGTTAGTTAAGAGGATTACTAAATCCTGTTTTGATGATTTCAACCAATCCTCGCTCTACCACCGGCTAATAATGCATCATTAGCGTCAATCTTCCGAGTTGAAGACAGGAATCAACCAAGAACTCATCCTCCCTATCTCACAAATTGCACATTATGGTCCTTGGTGGGTGATCTCTCTCCCCCCCCCCNNCCCCCCCCCCCCCCCGTTGCCGTTTAATTCACTAAAAGCGTAAGTCACACTTGTCCCTTCGGCAAATTTTGAAAGGAGTTTTCAAACTTTCCTCCAAAGTTCTGAGACGGTTGTCGAAGGGAACTGGATGGAAAAGTCTTTTTTACTATCTGTTAATAAGCCAAAACCGGGTTTGGTGTTTATTTCGTAGATAAGCCAAAATTCAAGAACCTCCACAATTTTGTGACCGGTATATTTAGGAGCGTAGGTTTTTCCTATCGAAAATTGCTTTCGTTGTTAGGATTGGACGGAGGGTTTGCTTCAATTCCAACCTACATTATACCAGGTAATGGCTTTTTAATAATACCTATGTCTTGGGTTCACAAGAGGGCACTGCGATGGAACGGCGGTTGAACCAAGTAAACTGACTGCAGATCCAATGACAGGCAAAATCGCAACTACCTAAAAATGGGACTTTTTTGCGTGGGCGCATTTTCCAGGGTGTGTGCCGCAAGAAAGACTTATTGTAGGGCTTTTCGCTGACGGAATGACGTACCGGCTGGCCCAAAGTCATCTTCAAGCTCGGATTTTAACACTCATCTTTTGATTTTCTCTTGTTCTGTTCTTGATAAAAATGTTTTGCACTCTGCATTGCGATTTATAGCGAGGACTGCATTTGTAGACATCAACATTAAATGAAAAAATTCGAATTTGAACGACAAAATCTTTAACTCTGAACACAGTAACTAACTATGTGTGTATGTATTCATCTGCGTAAATCTTTACAAAAAATATTAAAACTACGTTGGAGTTCAAGATCGAATTGGTGATTGAATTACCGATTCTCACCAGCAGATTGTGAACCAACCGCAGTTTTTCTGCCGGACACGGAAAGTGTGCCCATATGCACAGATTTTGTTTGGGGCTAAGTTAGACTCTTACCTTGACTACGGAACTTTAACGGCAGGCGGGAAATTGTTTCTTTGTATCAAGGCTAATTCGAAACGTTCTTTCTCCACCAGGAAACTAATATCCGTTGTCTATTTTGCCCTTTCCTGGATATCATATACTTGCACAGAGATAGCTGCAGTACTTGTGACCTGTTTACTGGGCGTGAATGAATGCGCCTATAAGGCGCAACAATATTTTTACTTAGGCCATTTACCCGCTATACATCTGTTATCAAACCACACTTTCTTAGATAAGAAGTGATTTGTCTGGCCTAATGCCAAGAACTGACTGTTCGTTGTTCCTCCAGGACCATGTTTGGCGAATGAAATGACACGCCGTTACAAGTCAACTTATGTAGACTTAGGCCTACATCCTGGTCCTAAACAATAGTCTGTTCTTTCCGAGCCCAGATAGCACACGTTTTGACTAAGGTACAATGCGAGACTAATTTCATATCGGGAAGTTGTCTTTTTTGGGGGTGGGAAGCGGGTTTGGATATGGGCGGCGCACCATAGGGGGCTGGAAGGCTACAGCACCCCATTTTTTCAGTGCTGCGCAGCCCATGTTCTATGGGCGGTACACCACGGGGGGGGGGGGGCTATAGCCCCACTTTTTCAGTACGTGCTGCGCCGCCCATACACATTTGTGTAAATGGGCGCGAATAATGTAGATTTTTTACTGTGTCACTCATATTTATCGTCACTTTCAGCCTATTATCGCATGACAGGCGATGACTTCATCGTTACTGATGAATGTATCAAAGACTTCAACGAGAATGGCTACATCATTATCAAGTAAGTTCTCTATCTGATTGGCGTAGAAGTTAATATCCCGAACGTGTGTTAGAACTTAACTCTAAAAATATAGGGACAGTATACAAATGCGTCTCATTATCTGCACACTCACCCTACTAACTGCGTAACCAAGAGGTATGACGTCACAGACCGAGCACAATTACGCTGAAAGAATGCACAACCAGTCTACCTAAAATAAAAATGATTACCAAGTTGCATTTTGTACTCTCTGTGGTTATAAGGCAAGACATTTCAAATTTCTTACTAAGGAACTGTTCGTAGATTGTAACAGATTTTACATTAAACATCTATTTTTGCATCAAGCCAACTCTGAAATGGAAGGTATTCCCTGCTGCAAGGGAAGACTAATCATTTAGTTGCAAAAAAGAATCGCATCACCCGAACTTATTCTACATAGTCTAATTTTGTTTGACAGAATTAACATGTTTACGTTAAAAACAACTGCTAAATTTAATATGAGGTACGCGTTTTCATGACGCGAGATACTCGCCAGTAAAACTAAGGTTATTTTGTGCTTCGCTTCTAATGCATGTCGATATCTTGCAAAGACTTGCGTGAATTTGTTCTCTGGGTTCCGTTTCAAAAAAACTGGCATCAGTTTTTTTGGTTTTGAGTTTAATTTGAATAAAAAACGTGAGATTATTTGGCAGCCAAATAAATATTCATTGCTAAAATCGCCTTAAGTTTCGATCGTAACTTCAAGTTATGCTTCATTTTGTCTTGAGTCATTTATAAGTTGTCAAAATGGTGATTATTTAGATTTATCGAAGAAATATCATCCAACACAAGAGTTTATTGCTGTAATCAAGCATGAAAGTGTCACATGTGCAAAACGTCTCCTCAAAACACGTGGCAAGTTGTCGTTCGTTCTGTCGTCTACAGTGACAAGGGAATGACTTCCAAGAAATTGAGCTTATATTCATTACAAGTTCTTGACTTTACATTTGTTTCCCGCAGACAAGCCAGTGCCGAATATTCTAAAAACAGCAACTTATCAAAACTTTTAGCGTCCCAACATGTAAAATTTCGACCCTGGGCGTATTTTTGGAAACTTCTAGTCGTTTTCTGGGTGTATATTCGGCCGGCTTGCATGCGGAAAACTCTTGTAAGACGGACTCAAATCTTAAGTTGGAAATTTCAGACGAACTTGAGTTTACGTCTTTGAAGTGGACTTAATACAAGCCTAAATTTTATTTAAATTGGCTTTTTTGTCTCCACTCGGTCATTTTTGGTACAGGCCCAAGGTTTATTGCAAAAGAAACTGACATGTATTATTTACTGGCATTAAATGGTACCGTCTATTGAAGAGATGGAAATAAGAAAATTGTTTTGGAGTCACTAAAAGCAACGTTAGCAACTGCGAGTCTTATGCATTTAATTTGCAGAGGACTCTTATCGAATGCAGAAATTACCCGACTTCGCACAGAAATTGATGACAACCCCAACATTATGGAAAATGAGATTCTCGTGGATGACGGGAAAGGCATGAAGTCTGCCTTGGCGTTCTGGAGTCACCCAAGTAAAGACATCAGTGGCATGATTGCCAGAAGCGAAAAAGTCGCTGGAACTGTTGATAAGGTGATGGTTTAACAATAAAAACTGACTTTAATGAGTCACTTTTTAACTGACTTCCAAGAGCTTAACTATGAATTTATATAAGCATAACAAATAAACCAATTTCTCCATTCCAAGATTTTGTGATGAATTTTCAAGAAAATGAAATGATGTTTAATAAACCGCTCTGTGACCATGACAGAGGCGGATCTACGGGGGTGGGGGGGGGGTCGGGGGGTTCAACCCTCCCATGGGACACGGTCAAAGATACAAATTTAAAAAAATGTCGCCAGGAAAACGAAATCAGCTATTAAAGAGGAAATTGCAAGGTCCAAACCAATCTGAACAACAATATGGTCTAAATTCTAGTTTATAATTATCATTGCTATATTCTTAACATTAACTGAATTGTACGCAGCTATACAAAGTTATTTACATATTTAGTGCCGTGGTGTTGTAACGCCATCGTTGTAACGGAGAATAGAAACGGCGCCATTTTCGTTTGTTACACATCTGTGACGTGGTGTTGGGGAACACAAAGGAAGCAATGTGTGTCCAAGTGAGTACAGCAGCGTAGATGAGGAATACGATACAGGGACGGACAGGTGGACTTTCCAGAGGATTCCGACCTTTCGGACGTGGAGGTAGAGGTGACAGATGCCAGAGGAACAATATGTGTTCACAGCTTTTCTGTAGTGGAGCCGTTCTCCCTCGATCCCTTTCACGGCCCTTTCTCTGGTCGCCGAAGACTCTCTCCCAGCGGGTTCGTCCTGTGAACGTCAATAGGCTGAAGGTGCGCAGGAGTTGCGATTAGATGTTAGTGATTGGTAAGAATATTATCAATATGTAACCTACAACCGCGAATTAGAACTTGGTCTTTTTTAATTCAAAAGTAGGTGTTTTACCAGTCAGTCCCAGGCGCCCATATCCCCATTGGTGAATCGTGTTTCAGCCGTGAATAAATACCAGTTTCAGTGATAAAACTGGGATTTTTTGCATTTTAGCAAGTCACTCAAAAAAGTGTTAGGTCTCTGATTTTTTGTAGACAGTGTGGCTCAGTGGTTTGAGCTCGCAGGGCTCAACATTAACTTTTTAAGCCACTTGCACGGGCAAGTAGTTGAAATTTTTACTTGTGCCCGAACAACAAATTCACTTGCCCCAAGTACAATCCCAAATAGCACCGTGCATGTGCACACCTAGGTAATGTGTTACCGTAGGGCTGCCTTTGCTGAGCCTCCTCTTGTGTTGTGCACGCTATATACATGAGTTGCTATTTTTTTAACGATTCTTCTTATAGAACATTTATTTATAAGGTGTGTCAAAACACTAGAGAGACAAATTAGAAGAGTAACTATGGTATCTGAACCATTGTCACACGTTCACAGGCGCCGAAATGAGCTAGGGCATGAACTCTGGACACTTCTGTGTATTCATTAGTTTATACGCCCTCATGCATTAAACTTGAGTTGTTGCTAACCTGAATTTCATTTTTTGCTATCCGTAAAAATCTTGCAGTTTTGGTCATCGGTAGCTTGTATTAAATTAAAATCAAATTTTAACATATAATAATGCCACATATACTTTTATTTTCAATAAATAATTACATTTTTGAAAAATAGATAGACCGCGAAAAAGTCACCCTTCAGACTTCAGAGCGGCAATCCCGAAGACCGTATTCCTCTTC
>NMRA01000042.1:1012229-1119037 GCA_002633005.1 Phoronis australis | reverse complement strand
CACGACCACAATCACCACCACCACCACCACCTTCTCACCTCTATCATCCCCTTCACCACGACGACGACGTCCATCGCCACCCCATCACCTCTATCATCCCCTTCACCGTGACCACAATCTCTGATGTAGCTACCAAATTGAGCCTACAAAACACGTGCATGTATGAATAATAATGCTTTTACAGCCAACAACTAATCATTGGTAGGTATACTAGGGGGATATCAACAACACAACGTATCATCTTCTCTCGGATGAGCACCCGCGGCAGATTTTAGACATGATGTTTGAAAACCAAAGATAAATAAGTTCTCATGAGCTTGAGTATAGATGAGCAAGACAAAAAACGCAATTCAACACTATGTCTTCCAGTTACTTGGAGGAGAGAGTTACCACTACCACAGCAAACTGAAGATGAAGAGGCCACGCGAAGGCGGCGTCTGGAACTGGCATCAAGATTACGGGTACGGCAATCAATCCTCAAACTCTTTTTTGTCAGACAACGTTCTTGTACTAAGTTACGACTCCAGTGTCTATTTTTTCGTTTCCACGAAATTTCAAGACATTGGGCAATACAATCACGTAAAATGATATTTACTTTTCAGTTACTGGTACTATAACGGTTTGCTGTACCCCGACTGTCTGACTGTGTGGATAGCAGTTGACAAGGTGACACGTGACAACGGATGCATGCAGGTATGATTCTGACACTGTGCTTATTCCGAAATTGTATTCGCACATAATCGTGACATTTTGTCCACTTTATTTTAACTAACAAGTTGCAAATTCCGATCTATTGCTGCTCGAAAAGAAATGGGATCGTGTGAGGTCACGCGAATGATTGCCGGAAGGCACGCCTAGTTTAGAACATTATGATACACCCAAACAATCGGAAAACTGATTAATTCTGTTATATTCTCAGTATATCCCAAAGTCGCACAAAATAGGACGAATTGATGTCACCAAATGTGGAGAACAACTCCTGTCAGATATGGAAAGAATTCGTCTCGCAGCAGAGTCCAACGGAGTCGTGTTTGTCGAGTTGGAGCCGGGAGATGTCGCTATCCATCACGGGAACACAATCCACTGCAGCTTGCCGAACACCAGCGAAAACAGACGATGGGGACTTGCCATTGCCTACAACAAAGCTTCTAACAACCCTTTCAAGGCGCACCACCATCCATTTTACACGCCCCTTGTAAAGGTAATCCACAATCTAACATTTTGAAAGTAATCTTACTACTTTAATAATTTTAAAGGTTTTAAATAGTACCAGGAAGTTATATCTCTTCCTGATAGTACCTATGTATTTTTCAGGTATAATGGTCTAATGTAGGTTACTACAAAACTAAATATGTATCAGCAGTGCAAGCAATCAGAGTTGTGTTCTTATTTTGGGATTTATTTATCCAGGTCCCCAACGCAAGCATTCTACAGTGCGAGGTTCAGATGAAAAATGGCGGGATTGACTTTCAACACCACGACGCCCAACATAAGGAAGAAGTGGAGAAAAAATAAATTACTAATCATGTCCAAATAGACAAGAATCTATTTCAAGCTGTTCTTCCTATTTTTTGTAATCTCATTGGAGGACGTTGCAGGTTTGTTCAGAGGAAGTCGTATTCTTTTGTCAAAAAATTCTATTGATAATTGCTATTTTCATAATGTCACCCATCCTTTGGAAAGTATGCATGCAAAGTTTTAAGAACTGAAAACCTTCTTAAAAGGACTGTCTTTGATTTCTTGTGTATTGGGTAATTGTCGGAAATTCTAAAAACGTTCTTTTGATATTACTGACAATTAATAAAACTGATTTCCAAAGACACGAGATTTCAACAAGGAAAGAATTCCGCTGATTCCGAAATCTGAGCAGAATGTCAGTTAGCTCAAGGTCATGTGTGTTGGAAATCGCACACTGATGGACGTAATGGAATTAACATGGTGAACAGCAACGGATGGAAATGCTGCGTATTTTTCCATAAGCCACACCGTTATGGAAAACATGATTTCACGCTTATGTCTTTATAAGACCTGGTGTCCAGCCCGTTACCATGATTATCGTAATTTGTAATGTACTGGGCACCAATATTGCCGTCGGTTTTCATCGCTCATCAGTCACTGTCATCAAATTCACCACCATGTTCCACACGATTAGTATTTTTGAGGCTCCAGTCTAAAATTTTGTGTTTTCGCACATAAGGTTCTTGTGATGTTGCCGAACGTTGTAACGGCCCTGTGACATCCACACCTAGCCCTCTACTTGATCAACGAAAGATGGAGTTAGTAGTTACCACAAACTAATTATTTTAAATTACTTATTCAAACTGCAAAAAAACTTTACCTTCTGACAAAGACATTTCGGATAAGGTACGCATAACCTTACAGCGGTCATGATTCCACATTCCGTCACGAAAAGGATGTGATTTAGACGTCTAGTTAGGTTTAAAATGCAGTCATATTAGAGGTGATTTAATAGCCTCGAAAGAATTGACCGTTCGTGATTAAAAAGATCAGCCCATTTTTATAACACTGAGTTGTTTAAATCAAAAGTTCGTTTCTTCGACATCTCCACCCTGATCGTCAAGAACACCGAGAGCGCCGCCATCTTCCTGCAACAGCAAATTCCGGTACAGAAATGTTCTTGGGCGCAACCCTACATAGGGTACTTCAACCAAACTTTCAAAGAAAATTGCTCAATAAGTTCTGTACAGTGTATCGTTGTTGTTTTGAGATTCGACTGATTTTGTGAAATTTGACCCGTTTTTGATTTTGACTCAGGGCCTGGAGTCTTCCTTCGTACGAGGAGTGTCACACGTGCCGCTGAAGAGTATCAAAGTTTTCGCCGATTTAGTTATACACTTGGGTCAGATAAAGTCGGGTATATTTCAAGGGTTTTGATAATGAAATGGGTGTTTTGTCACGATTCGTAGGTATTAAAATGAGTCTATTTTTGGCCTCAGTCATGGAGGCACACCTCTAGTCTACCCATTTTTTTCTGAAGAATCACCGGATATAAAGGAATACCCTTTCATAAACAGCACCTATATTCAATGGGATGGCGGCCAAACTTTGAAAAGTATTCCTATGAAGTACCGGAGTGTTTATTGTTCGCATTTTGCGATTTTCTTGAATTTTGTCCGGTTCTTGACTTTCGCACATCCCTGTAGGAAAATGTTCGACTGCGCGCAAGTTCTTCATTACATACACAATTTCTACCAAATTTTCTGAAAGTATACTTGCGAAGTTCCATAGTGCATCCCGTGGACATTTTGCTCTTCGGATACGGGCCTATTTTACTAAGTTATGATCTGTTTTGGATCTAGGCACGTGCAGAGGTGTTCTGTGCGTAACTCCTACATTTCAAAGGGTTTACGACCAAACTTAAATAGACGTGCTTACAAATTGCCGTATCTAATACGGTCGGCATATCTTACAACTCGACCATATTTTCCTGAAATTTAGCGTGTTCTTGATTTTCACTCGTCGATGTGCGCAACTCCAACACTTCTCAGGGTTCTATCAAGTTTTAAACAAGTACATTCAAAATATTGCCGAAGTGCATACGGTCAGCACTTTATGATCTTATTATCTTATGATTTATTTATCTTACTTTTGTTTTTCACTCAAGTAATTAGGAAATACTCTTCTGTATACAATACCCAACAGGCCCATCCGTGGGGGACTTTGCTGTCTGTGACTGTTCGATTTCAAACTGCTTTCAATAAATCGTCTGAAATCCCGGTATTGTCGACTAAAACCGTTAACCCACCAAGACGATAGTGGGCTTGTGTTTGAAGCAGCAGCGACACATATCAGTTCTTATCAAGGCCTAGAACTCATTTCTAATCTCAGTGAAGGACAAAACTAGACCGATTTTCCACAGCAGGTGGCTTAAATCAATGGTTGGTTTTTGCCTCTATAGTCACGGTTTATTGCCCTTTGGCTATCAGTGGATGTCATCAACTCAATCAGAAAATACAAAAAAATACTTTTACTTGACATGAAACTTCTTGTAGTCAAAATTCAGTCCGCCACGCTGATGACTTATAGTTAATTGATCCTAACTAGATACCTCAATGAACAGGACGTTTTTAGTGAGCACTGGCGTATCTATGTTTATGATATCTGAGTCAATATCAAAAGACGATGAAAATAAATTCACCTTGTATTCTGAGCTAAGCCTGGAAAAACCAGATTGAGAGCAGATGGTAAATTTGATGAACCGCAGGATCACACGCACACCTGTTATGATAACACAGTTTCACAACGTTATGAGTCAACACTATTACGCTCGGAATTGTGACTGTCGCGCGCCCAACTTATGCGTGGTCGTGGTTACGTGGCGCAGAGCCCCCACACTTACACGGTGCTACCCTGTCGTTCCCGGATCTAATCTCTGTATACCAGAAACTCAACTCAAAATTTTACTAATCGTATTCACTATCAAGCAAACTTACAATTTGTGCTTGGATAATTCTGCATAATTGGTGGAATTTGCCAGACGTGAGTTAGGCGAATAAGACGGTTAAGATTCACATTAAATCGAAAAAATCTACTACGGTAAGCTACGTGTCCTTTCATTCCCCAAGGATGGTCTTGGAAATATCAGTGTCTGTAACATACAATGTATTGGCAATCAAATGCCAGGATCCTAACATGTTTGTGAAAAACACCAATTCGTAAAATATTGTCTGATTTTGAAAGAGTGTCCATGAAAATTGTAAACAGACAACACTGTCGTAATGTGTCTACGCGATTAGCAATTGCACTTGGGGAAACGTTGCCCAAAATTGCAACAGCTACGTGTACCAAGCGACACCAAGTGGCGGCTCTGTAGAAAGTAGGGCAACAACCTAGTTGAAGATAAAGTCGCTTCGGTCAGAGAACGATAAGTTTATTTGACACTTTTCAATCCAACACTCTGTTTTTCTACGTGTGACCTCTCATCGAGCGAGGACTGGAAAACATGGACTTGGATAAGTGGACAGAAGTCAAACCGTGTAAGTTAATAAATCAGGAATTCCTACATGTGTCTGCGTACGTTTGTATCACGATTTCTATCCGTCATGCGCTGGTAGCTTTCAGAGTAACAGCACGTAGACTTTCAATACCAATGTTCGAACTTCAGCAAATAAATGAGCTAGCCCGCCGGGCCCAGTTAGGCTGAAAATTTACTGACCCAGGTGCCAAGTTAACTTTTAAAAGTTACTAGCCCGGCTGCAAATCCGCTGGCCCCGGGACATCGGGCGTTTATTTCGAACGCTGCTAAAGACAGAACGCTTAAATTTAAGGTTCACGAAATCATTCACTCTTTGGCCTTGATTATTCACCGCGATGATTTGACAAATCATGGATTTGGTTTACTATGATGATCGACTCAGGGGACAAAAAGAGATCGGTTTTTGAATATGTTGCTGTCCCGCGTTTACTTAAAAAAATGTCGGGGGGCACCACGAGTACATGCCCCTTTGTTCATTGCAAAAAGCCCTCCGCTGTCGAAGCTCGTTTTAATTTTGCGTTCGCCTGTTCATTGAAAAAAACACCAGGTTGCACTCGTAGTCAGTCTCCTTCCCGTAGGCATCACTTTCATGCTTGGCCCGCGGTCCCCGGTTGAATACTTTTCGCTATAAGGCTGGTGCTCATTGGTCACGTTTTTAGCTCCGTCAAATTTGCCGCAGAGTATATTGTCCTATCACCCCTACTTTATTTTCTTAACAGCGTTTGTCTTCAAGTATGAAAATGTGCTGTCCTGGCTTGATAAATTTTCTATTCTTGAGTAGAAAGCGTCCAGGTTTGGTTTTCCAAAGCCGACCGTGGTGGTTTTGGAAATAAACCTGAAAATTAAGAGACATCACCAGTTATTACGAAATCACAGAGGTGATCAAGGTGATAAAAAGGGCATAGCTTTCCATAGTGACGACTGTTCTTTATGAACACAATTCCATGATGAATGCGCCCCTAAATTTTAGCAACGGCATTCAAAATCTTGTGAGTCGTTTCGCCACGCTGACACTTTTGTTCATTGTCTATTCTATATTTCCTAGATATCGTATACACCGTATTCAAGCAGTTGCCATTGTAAAAGTGAGCCTCTTTTTAGATTTAAAAAAGAATGCATTTGGCGCTTAAATACAGCGCAAAGCGTGATTTTTTGTATGCCTCGTTATATTCGTGTCTCAAATGCGTTGTTTTTTTAAACCTAAAAGGAGGCTCTCTGCTAAAATAGCGACTGCGTGTGTAAGGTCTATATGATGGCTTCAGTAATCTGTAGAAGTGGTAATACTGAAATCCATGCTCTACCAAACAAACACAGTTTTTTCATTATCGATATAAAATTGGAGTGATTTATGGTCTTGCCAAGAACTGACAGTTCGTGTACCTCGACGAATAAAATGACCACCCGTGACAATTTTACTTATTGGCTAACAACCCGGCCTCAAGTTACAACGAATGCCAGTGCGGCTGTCTTAGCCCAGAAAACGCGCTTTTTATTAATGCGCAACTTGAGACAAATTTAATACCGGTAAATATTTTTTTTTGGAATGCAAGGCGTGTTTGTAACCAATTTTTAAAGGATTAAAAACGCATTATTTCGATATAAGCGCATGAACCTAAATGGGCGCGGATCATGTGATTTCTTTACCGTGTAACTCATATTTATCGTCACTTTCAGCCTATTATCATATGACTGGCGATGACTTCGTCGTTACTGATGAATGTGTCAAAGACTTCAACGAAAATGGCTACGTCATTATCAAGTAGGTTTTCTAACTGATAGCGTCTAGGTCAAGATCCCGAACGTGTGTTAGAGTTGAACCCTGCAACAAGAAGTAGGATACATTATCGTATCACTCTTTGCGCACTCCCACTAACTGCATTACCTGGATGTGTGACGTCATAAACCGAGCACAAGCACGCTGCTAGAAGGCAGAGCTAGACTACGGAAATTGCTGAGCATGCGCGCACCCAGAGTGTGCTCGAGGGTTCAAACGAGCCCCAAATTTGACAAAGTGGGCAAAAAAGGCCCGCCTCAGAGAAACTAAAAGTCCTAAAAACTAGAAAACAAGAGAAAAGCTCACTAAAAAGGCAGGAACTATCATTCTCAAAAATTTGAGCCCCCCCTTTTAGGCTGGGTGCACGCATGCTGAGTAACGTATTGTACATTCTGTGGTTATAGGGCAAGACATTTCAAACCTCGTACTACGGGGTTGATCGTAGCTTGTAATAAACATTATACACTGAAAAAAACTATTTTTGCTTCAATCCAGCTCTGGATTAGTAAGTGTTCCTGAGTTGTTACTATGTCACAAAAGGAAGGAATGACTAATCGTTTTGTTACAAAAAATCACAACACCCGAAATTATTCTACAGAGGCTGATCTTATTTGAAGGAATGGACATGTTCATGTTGAAAGTAAATAACTTTGGGTCTGCAACTGACAGATAAATTGGGACGCGTTCCAAAGACGCAAGACATTCGCCTGTAAAAATAGAGTGATTTCGTGCTTCGCTTGTAATTCATGTCGACATCTTGCAAAAAGTTGCACGATCTCGCTCTTTCTCTAGGCCCTGTTTCAAGAAACTTTAAATTACATGTATTTCGTGTTAACAAATAATCATAGCGAAAATCGCTTTAGGTTCCTGTTTTAAAATTATAAGTTAGGCTCCACTTTGTCTTAAGTCGATCATAAGTTGTCAAAATGGCTACTATTCAGATTTCTTGAAGAAATATCATACAAAACAAGAGTTCATTGCAGTAACCAAGCAGGAAAGCTTCACCTGTGTCAAGCCTGTTATTCTCTAAAAACACCTGGCAAGTTGTCGTTTGTTTTGTCGTCTGCAGTGAAAGTGGATTGACTTCCATGAAAGTGCACTTGCGTTCATTTTAATCTTAAATTTCCGGTAGAGCCGAATATTGCGAAACTGGCACTTTATAGAAACCAACAGTCATATCTGAACAAACGACTGGAAAGTGTTAGCATCCAACCATGTAAAGTTTTAGCGTATTCTCGAAAAATGTTCATTGTAGACACCTACTGTGTGTATATTCGGCCGACTTGTCTGCGGAAAATTACGGTGTGGCGGACTCGAACCAAATCTAAGCAAGAAACTTTAAAAGATGAACTTAAGTTCACTTCCTTGAGGTTTCATTTAAAGTCCTTCTCTCACGCGTTGTTAACCCTTATTATATGGTTAGAAGATGTTATAAGGATCCAAGAAGTACCTACCCCATAACTAATACACGATCCGTACTCGAAAAAAGTTTAAATGAACGCGCCACTCACGATTCGCACCCGAAGAACCACAGCCATTTTGAACTTGCCGCGAACCCGGAAGTACAATTCATTCAGGAACCCAGGCCGAGAAAACGCCGTCAGTGCGACTGGAGCAGTGCCTGTACTGTTACCAGCCAGCAAACGGGGATAAAAAAATCGACAGCGCGCCTTAATTTTGATAAAATCAAACTACGGACAATTTTATGGAATTTGCTGAAGAAATGTGGCGAATAAATTTTGACAGAAATTATTTTGCCAGACTCGGGACCGCAGCCTATCGGACCCGGTGCGGATCGAGACCAGACACTGGCGAACGGTAAATGCATGCGGTTGCAAGCTGTTTTGTCGAAGTAAAATGGTCAAATGATAAATGCTGCATATATTCAAGGGTAGTTTCAGATACTTGCATGAAATTACGGGCTGGTTAGTCCTGTGTCACACTGCCGCGGCAGACCTTAGTTAGCCTCAGTCACCAGCTACCAGTGAAGACTATAGTCAAAATACAGCTTGTTAGTAGGCCTATACAGCCTCCCGTTCAGTAGCGCTAGGACCTCGCTAAGAAGCAAGACTTCGCGAGATTACGTGAGATATTGCCGTGTATTTTAAATGAGAACATGTGACTTTGACTAGGATTTTGCAAGGTCCTAGCGTAGGTCCTAGCGTCTACTGAACGCACGCCAGCTTTGCGCCAAGACTACCCTTAGGCCTAACTGGTCGCTGGCCACAAACACAAAAAACACGAAAATTGAACAAAGTTTCTTTTTTGTAGCAACGTTTGTCAAAATGTATCAACGTTAAATCTTCACAAATTACAAAGTAGCCGATTGAACATGCCTTTCAGTTCAGCAAAAGTCGCCATGTTGTCGGTGCCGCCAGAAATGAGACGAAGTCCAACGGGAATTGTGAGCACATTTATCACTTAATGAGTAACAACTGCGAGTCTGAAATTTGGTGAACACTGTTAAATCGTGCAGAATAGTAAGTAAAGATATGTCTAACTAAATTTCACCGTAATTTGTTGGCGAAAACAATTTTCACAAGTTTTAAACTCATAACTTATCCCGCTGTCCTCCAATATGGCCGACGCGATCCAAACAAAGTGACCCAAATTTCGCCACAAAACTCAACTTTACAGTGCTTGCCCCGATTTTGATACTTTTTCGGTTTTTACTGAGTAGAATGTACTACCTTTCCGATGATAGCAAAGTACTTTTTCAAAACGAGGAAAAAATAAAACCGAAAAAAAATTGGTTCGACCCATATTTGTTCCTAGGTTTGACCGGCATACGTAAGGAACTAAACACCAATGCTATTTTAACATACTAAGTACGCGTAACATTCCAAAAAAAATCAACGACCTCTAACTACACACTATAAATACACTACATATGCAAACGAATCCCGGTATATTACTAATAAAACAAAATAATGAAGACTTTTCGAGCAAGCCATAGCACATTCAGTTACAAGGAAAAAATGGCGGCGTTCAGGACAAGTTCCTGAACTGATGAGCCGGAAATGTGGGTACGGAAATAACCGATGACAACCGGTAATCATACACTCAGAGAGAAGGGTCAAATACTGTTAAAAAATCGCTTTTGGCAAGAAAGACGAAAAGGATATAAAGAAAGGGTGTCGAAAATAAAAATTTATGTAGTAAGTATTTTCGGATACTGGAACCACATGAGCAGTTTGAGAGAAGGACTTTAAATTGACTTGATTTGTCTCCACTCAGCCAGTTTTTTGGTACGGACCTCAGATTTACTGCAAAAGAAACTAAACGTCTCAAATGAATTATTTACCGGCATTAAATGGTACAGTCTATTGAAGAGATGTAAATAGGGAAATTGTTTTTAGTTACTAAAATCAACCTAACCAAATGGAATTCCTCTTAAGACTTAAAAGAGTTAAATTTTCAGAGGACTTTTATCGAATGCAGAGATTACCCGTCTGCGCACACAAATTGAAGACAACCCCCACGTGATGGAAAATGAGATTCTCGTGGATGACGGGAAAGGCATGAAGTCTGCCATGGTGTTCTGGAATCATCCCAGTAAAGACATCAGCGGCATGATTGCCAGAAGCGAAAAAGTTGCTGGAACTGTTGATAAGGTGATGGTTTAATCACAAAAACTGACTTTAATGAGCCACTTTCTGCGTGATTTCAAGATGTTAACTGCGAATTAATATAGGTATAATGAATATACGAATTTTTCCGTTCCAAGATTTTGTGATTATTATTCAAAAAAATTGAAATTATGTTTATATACACCTGTGAACATGCATTCGAGTTATATGGAAGGTTACCGTAAATACTGAGTCGTAGTTCTGTGATTGCTATTGCTTATATCGCGTTGATATACGCAACTACTTGGATTTCATTTGATCATTCACTTTTCAACACGCCTGTTGCGTTTTCAGTCCAAGATTTGGCTTTCTCGCCCAGTTTTGGACAAGCAACGATACAACTGACTTTACCATAGGTTTATTGTAGTCTTTTTTAGTTGAATACTCCACTGTCGGTGATTTGGAAATTCCACCCTTTCGTTTTATTTTTATCAAGCATAGGTATAGTATATTGGTAACTGAGAAAACCAAAACAAGACATTCTAGGGGAGGGAAGTATGAATGGAGGAAGAGAGAGAGGACGGCGAAAGGTAAGGAGAGAAGGAGGCAGGGAGGAAGCGAGGGCGGTTAGGGAGGGCGAAAACCGCTTTACTGAGAACCAGCGGGAGGGTCGTCTTTAGCTAATTACATGCATATGTTATTTGTTTTGCATGTGATCAGAAACAAAATGCACAACTAGACTACTGGAACTAGAGTTTACTACGACTACTACTGCTACCACAACTAGCACAACAATACATGTATTACGTAGAGTCTACAGAACACGTGCGTGTATGAATAACGATGCTTTTACCGTTATAACAAGACAATTATTGTTCAACGATATCTCTTCCAGTTACTTGGTGGAGAGAGTTACCACTACCACAGTAAACTCATGATGAAGAAAGCACGCGAGGGCGGCGTCTGGAACTGGCACCAAGATTACGGGTACGGCAAGCAGTCCTCAAACTCGTTTTTTGTCAGTCGAACGTGCTTGTACTAATCTCGCTGGTTCCCTGCGTGTCCGCTAGGGGGAAGAGGACACGTAGGTGGCGCTGGCATGACTGATGGAGGAAGTGTAAAATATGTGGATATAGTTTGTGGTCTGTTGTACCGACAAATCGATGGGCAGTTGGAAAAGAAATTTGAATCGGAAAATTAAGTATCGGTGTGCATTTTTCTACTGATTTTTGCCGTTGCTGTGCTGTATTCACACAGTATGAATGACACACAGATTAAATCGGTCAGATCTGTATGCGTTTTGTGCTTCAAGCACGCGTCTATGAATTAAACATTACCGCAGAAACGAAATATTTGTAGTAGAAAGAAATTCGGTTCGCAAGAATGTTGACAAGGCTAACAATCGTTCACAGTCCGTCATTTTCTTTCTTTGTCGTAACGCTAACCAATGACTACCAAAGTTACATCAACCAGTGATAAAACGTGTGCTGCTGAATGACACCTGCGTGTCCTCTAGGCCTACCCGGCCCTAGCGGACGCGCAGGAAACCAGCGAGTTTTACTAATTCACAAGTCCAACACCTAATTTTTCGTTTTTTATGAAATGTCACGACATTTCTCAGCACAGTTTAGTGAAACGTTCATTGGCTTTCAGTTACTGGTACTATAACGGTTTGCTGTACCCCGACTGTCTGACAGTGTGGATAGCAGTTGACAAGACGACACGTGACAACGGATGCATGCAGGTATGATTCTGACACTGTGCTTATCTCTTGATACAGAAATCCATATCACCTCTTGGCAGTTAATTGATACATTTTGTCACCCAAACTGTGTTCACACATTTTCGTGATCTTTAGTTCGCCAGTTATTTATTGAACAAGTTGCAAATCTCGTTGCCTATTGGTGGCTGAAAAGTACCTGGGATGCGTTCCATTAGGTGAGTTTTGGCCAGCTTGGCGAGATGGGTTGAGATCACGTGCATGATTGGAGAAAGACAAGTGATTCGGAAATCTTCCGCACTCCTAGTGTAGAACATTGTAATACATCCAAACAATCGGAAACTATATAAATTGATGAACAGTATCCGTTCTGTTTTATTCTCAGTATATACCAAAATCGCATAAAATGGGACGAATTAATGTCGACAAATTCGGAGAACAACTCCTGTCGGATACGAAGAGAATTCGTCTCGCAGCAGAGTCCAATGGAGTCGTGTTTGTCGAGTTGGAACCGGGAGACGTCGCTATCCATCACGGGAACACAATCCACTGCAGCTTGCCGAACACCAGCGAAAACAGACGATGGGGACTTGCCATTGCCTACAACAAGGCTTCTAACAACCCCTTCAAGGAGCACCACCATCCATTTTACACGCCCCTTGTGAAGGTAATCCACATCCTAACATTTTGAAAGTAAGCTTATTACCTTGAATATTTACACTTATGTATTTTTCAGGTATGCGTCGCCTAAAGTAGGTTACTTTGAATATCATCTTCATAAATTCAACTACATTCAATTGAGAAAAAAACTAAATGTGTATCAGTAGCGCCAGCGATAAGAGTTCTCTCTTTATTGTGCGATTTATTTCTTCAGGTCCCCAACGCAAACATCATGAAGTGTGAGGTTCAGATGAAAAATGGCGGAATCGACTTTCAATACCTCGGCGCCAAACAGGAGGAAAAAGAGACAAGAAAATAAATTGTTAAGCATGCGCTACCACACCTTTTCTGGGAATCTATAGGGAACTTGTTTTTTTTTCTAAATCTTTTTCGTAATACCACTGAGAAATGTTACAGGCTCCAACTGAGGAAGTAGTATTGCGTCAAAAATTTCTATTCGCATGCATATCATTCTTTTTTAATTTTTCGATTTTTTTGTCCATTATATCAGACATCCGTTGGTATGGAAAGTGCTAAAGACTGAATACCTTCATGAAAGGGTTGTCTTTGATTTCATGAGTACTGGGTAATTGACGGAAATTCTGAGACGTTCTTTTGATGTTGCTGACAATTAATCGAACTGCGTTTGAAAGACACGAGATTTCAACAAGAAAGAAATTACGCTGACTCCAAAATCCCAGCAGGAAGTCAATTAGCTCAAGGTCACGTGTGTTGAAAATCGTACAGTGACTGACATAATGGAACACAACGAACACCAGCGCTCGGAATGTTGTTTTACTTTAGTCGACACAAATTTTTCCATAATCA
The DNA here is from genome assembly GCA_002633005.1 of Phoronis australis. NCBI lineage: Eukaryota > Metazoa > Phoronida > Phoronidae > Phoronis > Phoronis australis. Next base: position 1,105,490 of record NMRA01000042.1, on the reverse strand, counting down.
ACACTGTTAGATTAAACATGATTTCACAATTATGTGGTTATGAAAGCTGGTTTCCACATGATCGCAACATCATGATATTTGTTTAATAAACTGGGCACTTATATTGTCGTCGGTTGTCAGTCGCCCGACCGTCAGTTTCAACAACTCCACCACCATACCCTACAGTTTAAGTACTTTTAAGGCTCCAGTATAAAATGCTGTCTTTTCACACATAAGCTTCTTGTGATGTTGCCGAACTCTGTGACCCCGTGGCCCCCCTAACATGTTTCCTTTGCTGGCACTGCCTTGATGTTGATGTTGTACTTACGCTGCTGTATTTTCTTCTTGAAAAACAACCTGCCCCTCTCGCACAGTTTACCAGGCCTCGGCGTAATGTCTTCCGGAATACTGACAGAGCGACACAATACCAAATGAAATTTACAGCATAGTTTGCGATCTGCATGAAATTGGTGATGTCCCGAGCAACCTTGTAGTTATAGTCGTCGTCTAGACTTTGGTGGAGTTTTCCGTATGTGTGAATTAATTTGGCCACTTCAGATGGCGCTACCAGCACTAGGTAGATAAGTATTACACCGACAAGGGTGAAGTTAAGTTTGTGTGTCTTGTCCCCTCGACCAGATTGTCCATTTTCCAGCGTCAAACGCCGTATGTACGTTTTACGTAGCTCGATAAATAATCGAATGTTTAGAACCACGATCAATATGAGTGGGATATAATTCTGCACTATTCTGAAGACAAGAATGTATACCTCCGAAAACGTCTTATTGTCTCGGATCTGCCCCTTGCCCAAAGTGTAGTATGTGGCGTTATTTTCTGTTTTTTGGAGCACGTCAAGCCACCAGGCCTTGGGCAAGCATAAACCGACGGACGCCACGCACGTGACAACAATAGCTGTGACCGTACGCGGAAACGTGACAATTACTTTAAAACGCAACGGATGACATACGGCAACGTATCTCTCTGACGCCAGAATGACAATCAACCAGGAGCTGCACATCATGAATATGTTGACGGCACCGTCGGCTACTTTTGGATAGTACAGTCCGAAATTTATTTCAGGGTAAAATCTTTGTTTTTTGCTTGCTATGATGCCGTAGGGAAAGGCAAATAAGCATACGCCAAGATCGGCGGCGGACAATGCCAGAATACATATATGAGCCGAGCTGGTCTTGCTTAACGATTTGATCATTGCTTGTCTCGACAATATAACGAGATTTAAAACATTAGCTATGATTCCGAATCCTGAGGCAATGGGAAGTCCGATGAATTTAAAAATTGTCTCAATGTTTGCGTAAGACTCCCTTACATGGGCGAGAGACTGCGTTGCATTTTCTTGGGAAAGCGTGAAACACGTCGCGTTCTCCATATTAGCGTCGAGGAAGATTTCTCTGAAACAATAAAATTAATAATCACATAAATTGCAGTAAGTCGTCCCCAAGAACAGAGAGTTTAATAAATTCTTGTCACGCAACTTGAGATCTAGACTAGTATAATAGACTACACGCCGGTGGCCGGAACGACGCTACTTGACATCTCGCGTCATTTCTTGGTTGCAATTAAGCTCTATGAGGTAATTGATTTGCATTTAAAAAGATACCCGAAACAATTGAATGGCTATAAATTAGCTGTGTTAAACTTGAAGCGGTCGTAACCGACATTCCCATTCGTACTGCAATCCAACCGTGTTCTGAAGACATCTCTACATGCAAGTATAATTGCACAGAAAACGAAATGCCTAGCGATTACAGACAGTGATACTGAACTGAATCTTACCCCAAAACCCAAGTACGTGTGAAGTTGTCTTGTATCAAAATACGCTGTGTGACAACAGAAAACAGGCTTTCATTTAAAACGCAGGACATTTTACACTATTTACGCACTGTTCTGCCGCACTTAATTGCAAATGGATTGTAAACTAAAGTAAACAAGTGATTAAATGACAGCAAACCCCGGGTAGTAAACACGTTCGTCTCGGTCCTCTTGTGAGTAAATTATGCTGGATAAATATCACGGTACTCAATACAGTTTTGTCTCTTTAAAGAAACGCCACGAAAAGTCACTCTGTTACACATGAAGAAATGCTTATCTTGGATCGGAAAAATAATTATGTTGTGAAATTCTGGATTGGCAGAAAATTCTAAAATTTGTTAGATGTCGGTACGCTGGCCACCAGGTGTCGTACCCATGACATAATGAATGTTTCATTGTGAGTTAACACCAATTGTTAACTGAGAAAGTGTAAATTTTATACAGCTAAGTCTCCCGTTTCTAGACGCAGCAACGTGCGGGTGTTCATTTAGATGTTAAGACTTATCATAGTTTTATATTATGTAGTACACTAGAAAAATGTCCAAATTTAGGGACACCATATTTATAAATGCAAGGCTGATCGGATTTGCATGAAACATTCAGATACTATGCTTTACACACTGTTCACATGAACGACATTAGAGATTGTTTTTAAACTCATCCTCGTTTGAATGATTTGCTATGTCAGAAATAAAACTTTTATTTATTTTTCGCGCAATAAGTTGCATAAAACGAAAAAGAAATGACCACTTACAAAATTTTAACAACCTTTTTGAGATTCGGACATTTCTTTCGGATATATATCAGAATGAATGCCTAAACTTGTCGATAAGGTCCTACATAGCATTATTTATAAATTTAAGGCAAGTTACGGTTTGCACAAATATTTTTGAACAACGCGTAATTAAGTACGAATAGAGGCTGTGAATTTCATTCGTTTCGCAACAAGTACCACAACGCCTTGTGACTGTACGTGCCCCCTGGTCATATCATCGTGACATTCAAAGACTACAAACATAAAAAGTCGATCAAACAGTATTCATCGACATCAAAGTGTTTTGGGGATATTCGTTGATTAATTTACCAAGCCATGCGTTTAAGTACTAACGCAAAGCAATTGATCCATTGACCGGTATTTCATACGTGTACCGCCACGTAAAACGACACGAAAATTTGTAAAAACAACGCGGGGTTTGTGCATTGAAACTTTTCCATGTAACAATGAGATGTACAGAAGCCTACGCAGTAGAGTCAAATACGTGGCAACATTCCATTTTGTAAATATCTACAAGAGTGCTCAGTTTGTTTCTCACCCAACGTTAAGTGGCTCCCTTGCATATCGGTGTAATATCCAAATACAAAGTCAAGAATAAACATCAACTAAAATATTCCAATGACTTTGAATTAATGATATTGTACCGGGTGGACTTAGTATACCCGCTGATTATGGACCGCGCTGTATCCGCTGAGTACTGCAGATTTGACGGTATGTTTTGCATTTTAGGCCACGGTCAAATGTAAGCGGTAGGTGAACGTAATCAGACATACAAGGATAAGACTAAGCAGCAACTGTGAATCTGACAAAAAGATTTGCTCAACGTAATTCATTTTAGGCCTACAACTGCTAAAAATAAGCGTAATGCATGGAAATGTAATTAAAACTCATTGAGAGGGATATCTTTCGTGGAACAAAGTTTAACGCCGTAAAAGTTGTAGGGTTCTCTTCCAGATGCAAAAATACACTCTACCGCCGCGTATTGGTGCCCTGTAGTAGCAAACTTTTGGGTTGAGGAACGATTCAATGGTTCGACTCGTAAGCACTTCGTATGCTAGGACCTCAAAATCCATGTCGAGCCTTTCAGGGGAGACGATGTTCTTCCCTCACGTACCGCAAAAGCGGTCTCATTTCAAGTGTTATCATTTTACGAACTAGTGCTCTTTTCTTATTTGACGAAATGCTATTCTTAAATAAAATGAATGCAGTTCCGAGATGCAAGTGATACATAATGCCAAGCACGCGCAACCCGGGCCTCCGTTGGAACATGAAAAGAAATGCGGTTTAAGAGAAAAAAAACTGAGCTCGGAAGAGTACACATGCAGATTATGAGAAAGAAAACGACACAGTTGGCAAGAAAAGTACCACGTTCGTGAGAAACTGGTTCGCCGGTACTTTCAGGAACGTGCGGAATGTGATTGCGGATGATTGTCCAGCCTGGATGTATGAATCCAGTGGAGGAAATCTGAAAGCGCTACGAACAGATTTCAGATATTGCTGCAGTGTATTTTCACCCTGAAGCTCCAGTCAGTGAGCCGTATAATTTTACGTGGCCTTGATGGACCCGAGATCACTGCCACCGTAGCCAGAAGCAATCAGGTATTCAACTGGCGGACCAACGCAAAATTGAAATTTTGACCGTGGGAAAGTTTTTTTACAATGAACAGCGACCTAATATCACTGCTACTATGCAATGATATTGATGGGCAATGTGTCATTCGGATACACACTATACCGTCATTTCCCCGTTTCATGTAGGCACAATGTAGACCTACTTTCTAGTTACAGTTTATAGCCGACACATGTAAATATGCTCAGAGTAAGGTCAGTTCTTAGAGCGTTTAAAACAGATTAAGCCTTCAAGTTTCGAGTGAAGCCCAACTTGACCGAACTACTCTGTTTCCTAATCTTAGTCAAAATCTGCCACAACGCTCTTTTACAATATTCGAAGATCAGAAAGCGCTAAAACGTTATCTGACCATTCAATACGGCTCAATTATTTTTTATTGGCGATGACGTCGTTAGCGAGTATTTACCTTGTTTCGAGGACATACCCTTCTCTTTTGCACAATTTATTCGAGATCGTCCCCATGGAAACTTAAAAGTGTCTGCATCCAAACCTTGTTTCATTACAGTAGGCAGACAGGTTGTTTGGATTATCAGAGTAACCGTTGGTTACAGCAGCTGCCGTCACATTTGTTGGTCAAATTGATCTAATTGTTGTTTGAGACTTCTCGGAACAGTTGGCACCTGTGTTTACCATACAATTACGCTTCAACTATTTTATCTCTAACCTTTCCGCTAAATCTACGAACTCATCACAATGACAGACTCAGACGTAAACGTAAGGGCATAATTGAACATTTAGCGTGAAAACAGATGCTAAAAAATTCACATTACGAGCTTCATCCGGGAGGACGAACAACCGCATTCAACACCATTTTGGAATTAGGAATGCGGCTAAAGTTTTTCTTACTGTTTTCCTAATGAATCATGTTGGTCATAAGTGTTTTTTTTGGAAAATTTCGCTTAGCATTAGTGATTTCACGTTACCCTATGGATTCCAGTGAAGAGTATATGTTGTAATATACATTGTCGCTATCGACACATAATGTCACCCGGAATACGATATGAGACATCAACATCGACACACATTGCGTTCCTCTCTTCAGTCTGGGGTAAATTTGCCCTAGTCACACTTGCGTATTTTCTTAGTACTACAGTATATCCATTTTTCAATAGTTAGTCACTGAACTGGATTTTAATACACACTATTCTTACAGTCACCCTAACAGAACGTCTTATAATCCAGCAAATGCGCTGTCACCAGACACCAAGTCGCGAAAAAATGTTTCACAAGATCTACATTATAATCATGCTTTCGCCGAGGACTATGCGTGTGTCTGGGCCCATAGCAGTACGCACCCCTGTGCAAAGGACTCCCACCTGCGCCTATAAGCACATAAGCCAGTATGCGAAACACTTGAGTAAACAAATTTCTTTGAAATCAAAAACGCATTGTTTCAGATGTTCCGATATTCGGGTAGCTCACGGTACCAAAATGTATTTATAAACCGAGGGTGTGGGATAGTTAACCGGAGAGGGAAACTTTGGAGATGTGTCTTGACTAGTTTAGTGAAGAGTACGATCAGTGAAGCTCTGAGTAGAAAACAACTGAAGGTACTAAAAATAATGGAATGTAGATACACGAATCAACCAACAAAAACATATAAGGACAGCACAATCATTGATTCTAGACGATGAACAAAAATATAACAAATCATAATCTCCAAGCAAATGGACTGAACAACAATCAACAGTTAGGTGACACAAGGACTAAACAATTAAATGTACAAACACTAGGAACACAACAAACACATCCTGCGACACACACATAGGTTTTCAAATTACCCACCAAAAGTAAAATGACTAGATTTGACCCTGCCTTCGGGCTCGTCAAGGTTTGGATTCGTCTTCACGGCAGGACTACAAGCAGCGCGTAGGCCTACGTGTTCACAGCTAGTAATTTGGCTAAAATATGCTTCTAAGAGTAGTGAGGGAGGAACATGTACCATTACAGTGTGACTGCATACCTTGTCGCACTCTACCGACACACTGCAGCCCTCGAATGTGTATTTTCTCAATTTTATTGAAATTGAGTAATTTATTATGTATTCATATTTAGCTATTATTTACACACATTGCAGGGGCGGATCCANCAGGGGAGACTACTAGCCAGGATTTTGTCTTTCAGACATTTGCAACCCCAAAGTGCCAAATGGTATTTGGGAGAGCTTTTTTGGCCCCCTTGACCCCCCTAAATCCACCATTGCATTGGATCCTATGGTTCAACAAGGGCGGCCTTTCCCCACAGCCGCCAATTGACTTGTGCAAAGCGTTTAGTAACGCTAGCGCGCTCAGCACCTTAATAAGGAATCTTATGACTTAATTTTTGAGTTTTTGAGGGTTGAGAAGCGCTGGAATGTTTCAAAGACCCAGTCGAAGTTAACTTCCGCTTCCGGGTTAAAGCAGGGTTTAGTATTCTTTTAACTTCCCAATGATAATTTAGTTTGAAGTCATATCACAATCAGTCCGATGATGGTGATGGTATCGATACATCTACCACTACAAATAATATTTCCCTTCCTCACCAATCTCTACTGAGGCTAGTATGACCTATAAAGCAACGAACCCTTACCTTATTGAAGGATAACACACGTAGAAAACCCTCGCAGGCACCAAGATACTATGTCTTACTGCCAAGAAATAGCTGAAAAATAAACCAACGGAAAGAAATTTCAAGGGTTAGCAGAAGTTGTAGAAATGTTTTTCAATCTAAGGCATGCTGATGTGTATAATTCAAATAAACACTCTAGGGTAGAGGATTTTGACTTTAAAGTGAGCCACCGCAAGCCCGCAGCCATAATCGACAAAAGCTTTCTCTATGAAGTAAGGAATTTTACTTGATCAGTCAACTGAAAACATAGAAGCAGTTGAAATAGAATAATAACGTTGAATTGAACAGTGAAATAGGATACGTTACGATGATACCATAATACCACGCACGACACCAGGATCGCTTCAGGATAATATAAAATCAATTCGATTTGTTTGAACATACCGCCGTTTTTCATGATTTTCTCGGGATAGCTTTTTTCAACATTTTGCAACGTTTGCATTTTACAGACCTTCAATTACTTTTACTTACCTAAATAACTGAGGTATTAGCACGGAAAAGGTGATATCATATCTATATGTCGAACGCCGGCAAACTTCATCGGTGACTGGGTGGTATAGTTGAGGGTTTCATCTGGAGAGAAATTAGACAAAAAACGCGCACGCTTAAGTTCTCCTATTGTCTACCAGGAGATAAAATTTGAAATGGCCTACAATAAGGCATGAATCGCGATTGACAAGCACCTTGTGTTCTTTACCTTTAGATTCTTATGGTATTAACCGACATCGATCAAGTTCTCTGACTAAACCAAACATCATCTCTTACCTAAGGCTGCCCAACGCTTTACTTGTAAATCGTATTTTTTCTTATCTATTTATTCTGTTTAGGCCGACGTGCTATTCCGCGAACAACAAATACGCAGTCGGGTCATGATCGTCAAAGAGGTGATATTATCCAATTAGCGAACGTTTCGTCCAATCGATAGTATTTGAAGCTCGTTTAATTTAGACACCTTTACAAATAACCAGTTAGGATAATCATTATCAATTTCCCGGTTAAATTCCCTGCAATTGACGACTATTTGTTGGAATTTTGCTTTCGTATAAACAGTCTCCACGAAATTGCTTGAAATCAGGTAACTCTCATGAAGTTAGCGAGAAATGCGTGCTGTGTTTTTTGCAAACAAAGCCCCACTCTTAAAGCGTCATTATCAACGAGAAAAGTGATTTTCCGAGATTAGCCCCAACGCGGAATCGAACTCAAAGCCCTCTCGGTCGCAGTGATATGCCCCACTGGCGGAGCTAAACGACAATCGAGCTGAACTGGTAAAGTCAGCTGCCTTGATAATATCATCGGGTGTCTGGCAATTTGTAATGAAATCACATTTGCTCTTGTCAAGGCTAATAACTTCAAAGAGCCTATCTCATCCCACAATAATGTTACCGTAAAACCGATCACGTCCCTTTAACTCCGTGTGATTTCGACAATCAGTTCTATTTTCAGTCCACGGGAGCAAATATTTTCTAGTTTTGACATTTAAATTTTTGAGTTTAAAGCTATCGACAAGTCAGTGCATTTTGGTAAATATCTCTAAAAACGGACTCAGTAAAAGTTTTTTTGTTCTACCTTTATACCAATCAGCCAATAATTGGGTCACGTGACATTGCCTTGTAGTAAAATTTAATTAAAAACGAAAGGTTCTAAACACTGATATCAATAACATGAGAAAATTCTGTTAAGACTGAATCTCAAAAGTGCCTCTTATAAATGTTCTTAATGCCCTTGATGCAAAAGCGCAACATTTACAAACGATCTCTAACATTGTCTTGGTGAACAGTCACGTATATTTTTAATTGACAACAGTAGCAGCGGCTAATAAATCAATATTCACTAAAAGAGTGCCACGTGACCTACATTTCTCAGAATGGCCAAAAGGAAACGGAAATTGAAATATCACTGACTTTGACAACCGATCGTAAATATCAGTAACTCACTGTTTTTAACTAGTGAATTCAGCTATTTGATAAAAGCTTGACAGTTTGGTTGTTCGTTTTCACGTCCAGCTTTTGCATGCGGAGCCGATTTCACCTTTCACGACCTACGATCCATGGGCGCAGCGGAGTTCAAGTTGAAGTCATTGGCATTTGGTTGACAATATTTCAGATGTCCGGGTCCCCGCGTTAGAAGGGTTTTTGCACCGGATCATAGGTTGCGATTCGTTTCGATGAATAACATACACAAATTTTAGCCGTAGAATTCNGGGGGATATGGGGGGGGCTTTACCCCCACTTTTTTTCAGTGCTGCGCCACCCATGCGTCACTATAAGTAATTACTTTGCTTTGTTAAAATATCGCTCCACGCACCTCATTGCAATTCCTCTCGTGTTTTTCCAGTTCGAGGCATGCTAAACTAGTTCCTAGTAAAGATTAGACGGAATCAATATATTCTGACACTTGATTCATCATAAAATGACGCCAACTAACTTAACAACGAAGCTTGGTCCTTCCAACAAGGGTGCAGGGTGGTCACCTCAGCAATACAATTGTTTCTCACACGATATGGAATGTGTTACAACACGACTGGTTAATAAGACCGAGTATGTAATTTTTATATTACATGGGCGAATCACAAAGTAGTGCAAAGTAGAAATCCATACGCCTTACATTTTATCGTATGCAAAACACTAATACCACCAACAACCAAACGCGTTCCAACCAAACAATGCCGGCATTCCATGAAGGTGAGAAGGTTATGATTGACAAATCGAGAGACACAACTCTACATATTACGAGTCGGAAGGACATCCAAACAACTTCTTAAAAGGACCCATATTCGGCGGCCAATTCCATATCCATGTTCATTCAAACGGAGACGAACCCCAACTCAAGAAACGCGGTGAAACTGTCCAACTGTGCTGTCTCAAGGTCAATTCAGTGTTCACGCGCAGGGAAGCCCTGCTTACTGTGTTATTTCTAAACATTTACAACTTCAAAAAACAATTTGTTAGATTCTAACGTGAACATTTGTTACGAAAGATGAAAGCAATTTAGAATTGTTAAGTTTGAAATAAAACTATTGGCAGAAAATAACTGAGTTTACTTTACATTGCGCAAGCGTGTTGTTACAAAAGTTGCATCACGTGGTTGAAAGTTTTAGACACGTCGAGTTTTGCGGCAAAAGAATCTTTTTTACGGCTCATGTGAGAAAACAAATCCTCTGCAAGCCCCGGGATTGTGACGAAATTTCCAAGAGGTTTTGCCCATGTCACAAACCTGAGACGAGTGTAGGATTCTCTATATAATATATTTAACTCCTTGTCGATGCCGCTCGTTAATGGCAGCAGCTCAAAATGAGGTCACTCAGTGCATTTACTGCGCTGATGCTAAGTTATTATGAGTAGCACTGACGCAAAACTTACTTCACAGAATGTATATTAACTTTTTTTATGCAGCTCATGCGATATTTAGACTCAAAATGACTGAATATGTACAGCATAATGACAAAATAGCGAACAAAAGGTGTTCGATGAATTCTCCACAGCTTTTTTTGTAAATGCGGATGTAAACAACAAGCAGGTCATTCAACTCCCTTTGATTCCAATAAAAATGTCAATGCTATTAGAAACCTGACGGTATTTTAGCTTATATGACGTCCACTGCGTGCTGGCAGGCCGAAACGAGGATAGTGACATGCCATTCTCAAATGTAGGTGTGATTCTCTATTTCTCATAGCACCGAGCCCAGTGTGAAAAATCTTAAAATGTTGGACTCTCAGCCTATCGGCTACTGATCACTAGCTTGGAAAAATACTAAAACGCGTCCCTCACACTATGAACCAGTCTCAACAACCAAGGCAGGAGAAATGTACACCAGAACATAAACCCTAACAAAATTGAAGGATTTCTTCAGTTTTTTCAAGCCAAACGGAAGTGAAAGCGCTCTGCCAAAATATTGCAATGCAGTAAGGGGATTGAGTTCCGAAGACGCATGAATCTTGTTAGTAAACCTAGTGTGATCACGTGCTTTGCTTGTAATGCATTGCGATGTCACGCGAAGACTTGCGTGATCATGCCTTTCCGCAAGACTGCTTATACGCAATGGGCGTCAATATTTTTCGCCTGGTGTTTGTTTTCTGAACAGTACTGATTTTAACAGTTGCAATGAAAGTAGGATAGTGTGAGTTTCAACAGACTGCGGATATTTGTAAGCTTCAACTTCAAGATCAATGTCGACGTAAGTTAGAGGCTTACGCTAAATGACCCCTGCCGTTCAGACTGACTATATACACCATGAGAAAACGTCGGTGAAGGCACACCGAAGCATTGCTTTTAAAGAAAAAAAACTATGTTTTGACAATGTTAACTGTTATAATTAGATCTTTTACGACAAACAAGTTAGAAGTCAATAATTAGATACGTATTCTTCACATGACCAATCGTCAGCTAATTTAAAGCAAAATCGTGAATCTCCGCAGTTTGTCAATTAGTGGTTTAGTTGAGACAAAGTGAAGTGCATTGTCTACCTTTTTAAATTAAATTCTCCAGTAGCGAAAGGCAAATAGTTGTTTACTACTAATTTTATACCACCTACCTATGAATCATTAGCTCTTCAAGGAGACTTTGAAGCCTGTAACCTTTTGTTTTTATTTATGGCAATAACTGATCAAACAAACGATTTTTAAAAACAACGCGTTCAGCCAGCTAACTCAAGTGTCAATAAGACGAGGGCGAATAGGACCTATAAAAGTGGTTGGTTGAAACCGAAGTTCGGTGTAACCAAAACATTTTTTGATAAAAGTCATGGTACAGTTGGCATGAATACAGAACAAAAGCTGATATAAACCGTTTGACTTCAAAAACAGCAAATTTTATTCACAGCAGTATTTGTTTTTCCAAAAGCAACGCCAACTCTTAACGATCATTTATTTGAATTGAAATTGGTTATGATAGATCGACAGGATACTCCATTAGTGCTGACGAAAACTAAACCACATGACAAGCATCTTATGACAATCTTTGTAAACGGTCGCGAAATTTTACAAAGAAGAAATTACCACGATGGTTTTGGCGCATTGTAACACACTTTCGAGTGTTTTAATAAGAAATTGTCACAGTTGACAACGATCCAATAACTGTGATTTAATTTTGAAGTCGCTAGTTACAAAATAACACCAATTCGGTCCCTGAAGATTGCATAGCAGTGGCGCTAGGGTGCATTGAATAAGACACAAGACACCGTTTCTCGAGCATTTACCATAGCATCGGCTTCTTACATGTATGTGTACCGCTAGATGACACTGATGTGTGTAAAATGTCAAGTCATAAATTGTGGCAATTTCTTCGTTCTCACTGTGTGCTCTATAACACGATGGTGTAGTACACCGAAGTGTCGGAGACAGAAAAGTGACATTAATGAACAAATAATCATTCAGAGAACATAAATCATTTTATATTATCACGTTACTTTATATTCTACTTTTGGGTTACGACATTATACCGGGAAATTATCGATAGCAAAGTGAGTTTCTTGTGGAAGTTAGCTCAAATTGTATTTTTGTACTAAAATTACATATTTAGGCAAATGTATTGCCAAATAGCTGAAGGTTGATCTATTCTCTTTCTGCGTAGTAACAATCACTATTTCGCGCTATTTATCCAGGAATCCGATGAGTCCAGTTCGTGACCACGTATTTCTGAGGCGGATTTAGAGGGGGAGGGGGGCATGTTCTCCCTTAAAACTCTCCCAGATTCCATTTGGCAGTTCGGGGGTGCGAATGTCTGACGGGCAAAATCCTAGCTAATACTCTGCCCTCGGCTGGCTTCTCTAACTAAAAATCCTCGACCCGCTCCTGTATATGGCATGCATTATCGGAATGAACCGTGTTTGGCGGTCCATGTATTGTATTTCTAAGTGAATGTACTCCCAGTGCTTTTTGGGGGTGAAGGAGTCGTGTTTTGTGAGTCCACTCCGTAAATTTGAATCACTGAGTGAAAGGTGTTTGCAGGTACGTGAGTCGCGTTTTTACGTACGACACGGTATTTTGTAGTCCCTTAGCCGTGTAGTTCAGGCCTACCTTGATGCCTGAGTGCGGAGCGGCCCGATCAACTAAGACGGGCCTCCGCACGGCAAACTGGTCTAAAAGGAATGGACATCGGTGGGGTAGGGTTTACATTTACACATGATGATCAATGGCCTCTGGAATCTCTTATTGGAAATCACGCTGCATGGTCAATTGACCTATCGCACGCTCCGCCCCTATGCGAAAAGTCACGTGATACCCGACAATCGAACGGGATGTCAGAGGCAAATACACGTTCGCTAAACGACGTTCCTGCTGGAATCGATGAGTGTTTTTGCACTATTTGAAAACGCTTCGACAGAGACAAGAGGCGATGCTTTTCAACAGAGAATCGTACGTTCATGATACGGGAATTTGTGAAGGTGACGATGAAAAAATAAGTGCTCGTGGAGCCAGCGAAAATCCGAAGAACCCCTCGGCCGCATCGGGGCCACCTTCACCTGACAAATGACAAGGCCACTGATACCATATGTTCATGTAATGCTGAGTATGTACCTTAAAGACGAATTATCTGAACGATTCCATAGATTTCATGATCTTTCGAATAAAATCAGTGAAGATTCACCGATATTTTTATTCTGTCGTCTGCTAAATTTCGCCAAATGAAAAGTAGGTCACAACTGGTGGGACTCCTGGAGTAAGGTAGGTCATAGATTACAGACAACACATGTACTATAGTCTCTAACTAGGTCGACTCGATAGCACTGTTTACGCGTTTCTAATCTTGTAACGAAATATTTTGATAAAAAAATTCAGGTTCATAGCTCAGGTATACACATCTCGTCCTAGGCAAACAGTTAGCTCCGGTAGGTCTAGGGCTGTGCCGGGCGTCTAAGTCAAATTAATGTCTGGAATTCAGTGGCGGATCTAGGATACCACAGGGAGGCCCAACATATGTTGCCTCGTGGAATTGGGCAAAGTGCGATTGTATGTGCACAGGCAGCCCGAATGTTGCAGGGGCCAGGGATGAAGACCGTTGGACCTTCTGTTCAGAAAAGCTATCAGTGGACTAAAAAAAAACAGGAACACGATTCCGCTGCGATCTGGGGTCTGAACCCCCCCCTCTTCCGCTACCGGTCCTAGTTACTGAACTCAATATTTCCTCACGCTTCACGCTCTTGCTGTTTCATTTTGCTTGCGGCAGCCTATGGAATTGTCCGTTTGCACCATTAAGACATTTAAATTAGGCCTACCTTCTTATGAACTTGGCATTTTTTGTAGTTTCATTCCATAAAGGTAGCTTTCATTTAATTTTGAAGGTAGCATGATATCACTAAGTCGTGGTATGGTTACAAAAGATTACAAGTCTGGTGCGGTAGTTGCAAAAATAGGGTATTTACAAAAATAACTCAAATTCTTTTTTAAAGCTTCATAAATTTAAATATCATGTTTGAACAACTTCAAAATGAGCTCTGTCTAACTCCGAGTCTACATACATAGTGTATACTAGAGGTGCACGTCAAAAAGTAATTCAACAGTTTATTTTTAGTGACAACAGCTCGACCAAGGCTTTGTGTTCCGGCAGTAATCCAGTGCCCTTCCCTGTGCCGATCGACAGCATCTCTGAATTTTGACTGGGAGAGAAGTTCAGTTGAACGCCAGCCTACGAATTATGAATAGCAAAAATGTACCTCTGATACGAAACAAAATAATGTCCATTAGGTTGAAATAAATAAAAAAAACATAAAATAAAAATGTCCTTGAAAACAACAATTTCCGGGGACTACCGCTTGAGTGCTGAGATCCAGCACTGAGGTGCCGAGACAAAGGCGGCCAGACGTAGGAAACTCGGGAGTCAAAATCTGAGATAGCCCTGCACCACAGTCACCAAGCTGAAGAGTGCGTATCTTGGAACTAATATATTTGTGTTTATTATAGCCTTCGAGTTATCAAGCAACATCGCTAAGTTCAGCTGCTCGTGTGGCCGTACGGATTGATCCATAGTTTACGCTTTTCAACATCATTTTTCGGCTTAGGACATTCCAGAAAATGACAGGATATTATTCTGGAGCAGCATAACGGCTTTCGGTGATACACACGCCATATCAACACCGTTTCCCCATTCTTATCGGACAATTTCTTAAAGTAAGTTTAACTCGTACGTGTTGTTTGTCGGGTAAAATGGCGGCTTGGAAACGCAGACGAAGGTGTGCCAGGAATGCTGCGTTCTGATTGGTCAATTAAGCCGTCCGACATAATCCTGGCGATAGGTCAATTTCTTCACTGTGACGGTCTACCGTATGACCGCCAAATCACGTGGCAGGCGGCCGCGGTTAGGGGCAACACTGACGTCAACCTGGGCCTGGACGGCAAAACCTGAGGTCGTGAAGTGGGAATTACGGAATAGCGCGGGGTACAGTAGGGAAAAACTTTTGTCAACCGAGGGATTTGTCCACGTCAAAATAAATCTTTCTATTGCTCATACGTTGACGATAGGAATGATTTTTCTTTACTGTCATTCGGGAGCCCGATGACGGTCCCGGCCGGCGTGTCTCATCAATGAAACCGACAGAGGGCCAGCTTTTAGTTATCCCTCGCTGGTTCCCTGAGTGCCGCTAGGTGGTCAGTAGCCAACACGCAGGTCCTGGGGAAATTTTTTCATACCGGCGTTTCTTATTGGCTAGTCGAATTCTCAACAGGCAACGCTTTAAGCAAACAAACTGGCATGATTGATGGACTGAAGTGTAAATGTGGTCTGTTGTACACACAAATCGGTGCTTAAAATTTATGTTCAGGAAATGTGAATCCGAGAAATTGTGGTAGTGCTCATTTTCGGATTGCATCTTTCTACTGTCGATGACTTTTGTTTACATTACTGTCCTGTATTCATACTCGCTGGTTCCTTACCGCGTGCCTAGCCAGCAAGCAGGTATCATGCAGTGGGACGCGATTTAGCATTGCTTGATGCAACCTCAACAATCATTGGTTAGCTTTACAACACCGTGAAAAATGGCGGACTGTGAACGATTTTTAGCCTTGTTTTGCAAGTGGCGTCGCAGCAACTATTTCGTTTCTGCAGTGCTGTTTAAAAGCCGCGTGCTTGAAACACATACATGTACAATAAACACATATCTGGCCGATTTAACCGATGTGTTATTCATACTGTATGAAAATTAAGCGATACCTGCGTGCTGGCTACTGACCACCTAGCGGCACGCAGAGAACCAGATAGGAATTCATACAGAATGAATAACACACCGGTAAAATCGGCCAGATATGTATTTATTATACACAATGAGATAAATCTGGGAGTAATATACTGGTCCTAGGATAAATCAATGAGCTATAGCTCATTGGATAAATATAGCTAGACATCACGTGGTTTTCATTGAGCTGAGTGGTCCTCCATCTTGCTGATGAACCATGTTATTTGAGATGCGTATGTAATCGGTAATATCTAGGAACCAATATTGGTAGATACACCAGGTATCAAGAAAAAAACTCATAGCTTTAATGTCAGGATCATCAAGTGCAAACTAAGATTTTTAGAAAAATCATCCAAGAAAATCATTGCATGCTTGAACACAGAATTAAAGGGTCTTGACACTTATCTTTAGTTATTGCAGAAAACATCAAAAATAAAATTTAATTTCCAGTATAACCCAGAATCAATGATATAGTTTTTGGTCTTTCAAGGTTTCAAAATTCAAACTAAAATAAAATGATTTTGTGGGTGAGAATCCGATCGCAGAAACGTCATTATTCAACTTCATTTGGTCCCTAGAACAACCACTCAAGTCGATGTTTCATGGTCTTTGCTTGACTTTCCTTCTTAGTCCGATATGTCTTGAAGGGATAAATGACCTTATTCTCTCCGAGATATCTGTTGTTTTCTAGCTACGAAAAAAACAAAAAACAAAAAGTGAATACAAGATTAATAGTTGTACATTTTTACGGAGTGAACAACAATTCGAAGAGTTGTTAATAAAGTCAGGTTATTACGAATAGGGCAGGATCGAAGGACGGGACAACCAAGAATGCTACATCCCACACTGATATATTGGGACGGTAGATGGGTTGTTTCTATAGATTTCAAGAAATGGAATAAATATTATGTAGCCTGGCAATCTATTAAAATATGTAATTGTCTTACCTGAGGAAAACCATCATTTTTATATTTTGTTTTCTTAGCGGTCTTCTGTGTGTACTAATGCCTGAGTATGTAAGACAGGGAAGATAGGGTTTATGACCATTGCGGTTTGTCATATTTATGTTGTGGCGGTAGGGGAATTGTCAGTATAAATGTAACATAATTGTGTGCCCGTATATGTCTGATCCAACTGAATTGCGGGATTAAATTAGAGTTGGTTGAAATCTGGGTTTTGCTGAATATTGGAGTGCATGTACCAGTACGGTACAGTAACTTTGTTTTAGCTAGACATTTCTCTTTTGCTAACCCGCATTATCACACCTGAATGCCTCAGTATACACACCTGTGTATGCTTAGTTCAATATTGATGAAGGAGGCCCAATAATGCGACTTCACTAATTGAAATTTGGTATTAAAATCGGGGTCCCGTATTTGACATTTCGTCTGCAGTTAAGTAACGTAATTGCAATTGCTGAACAATAAAACAGATCAGGAATGTGGTTATAGGCCTACATGTAGCATGTGCAAAATGCAAACACATAGTTAACTTGAATGAGGACTACACATATGCCTAATCACAAAGAAACGTAGTTATGTGACTTCCCTTATTCACATTTTAGGAGGATATTTTATCGAATGCCTTGCTATCCTTTATGCTTAACACTATTTGATTTCAGAGAAAATCAAAAAATTTTGATATGGCATTTCTCATGCATTTAACATTTCGTACCCCACGAGAATTGTATTTCCATATTTCAAGCCATTTTACCATTGACCCATCTCAGTTGACCTTGAGCTTCCGCTCCACTGAACGGCCACCATCTGCACACACTTACAATTCAAATAAAATTCGAAAATATAACAGATACCTTAATAAATCTGACTCCTAAATCCTACACAGATAATAATAGAATCAATATCTTCCAAGAATACAACGTTTAGATAAAGTGATATAGCCTAAATGACGAGAAACTGACGGAGTACTAATGGGGGACTACAGCAAACATGGGAACACACCTAGTTTACCTCATTAAATACATTGAGGTACGCGAGATGTTCGCAGTATAAAAGGTAATCGTGGTATGACATTTTATTTTAATGTCTTCATACATTTAAGGCTAAGAAAAGAAAGGCTGAGAACCGAACTCTGCCAGTTCGCCATCTATACCTCTATCACACATCGCGACGTCTATATAGTTCTATTGTACAATGGTTGAAAACCTGCAATAGACCTACTAGTTTCTTCGAATTGAGTCGTTTCCCCAGCTACACAGTTTGGAAGTAATGGCGAAATATAAACTGTACGCCAAACGGCAGGACAGTTCCCCGAGAAACACCATGTTTCAGGAATTTGAACCCCATATTTTCGTACAACCGCCTTGGACCGTCATTTGTAGCCAAAACTGCAATCTTCATTCCTGTAAATCCATTCTGCTTGGTATACTCGATAGCTGTTTTCATCAATCTTTGAGCAATTTGCCGCCTCCGAAATTCTTTCACCACGCCAATGCATACAAGTTTTGACCATTCCGGCATATTTCTATGTCTCTCCAAAACAGCAAATCCCACAATACTTTCCCCGCTGAGCGCTATCCAACTTTCCGTGCCGTCGCTATTTAGCGTGATTAGTTGCTCATTCCGCAATTTATTGATATAACGAAAACCAATGTATGAACTGCGAATAAAAATCAAGGTTGCCAGCCCCAGTGTCACTGCCATTCCGTATGTCCATCCTAGCTGGAACACTGCTACGATGAACGTTGTTACAAGGTAAATCCAAGTCACCGGATGTTTCCAAACATCTCGGATAAATTGATGGAAGTAAATTTCCTTGAGCCGATGATAGTTAAGTCCAGAGACCACTTTCACGTCCTTACAACTCCTCAAAGGTCTAATTAGGATTTCGCATTTCTGCAAGTTGTTGTTGCGGTTTTTCATTTCAGCGGGTTGCATGCGACACAGTAGTAGAGAACTTCGACTATACTTAAACACGAGCAAGAACGCGTGTGTCCACTAGGTCGGGATTAACATTTCCATATGCATTGTGTTATACTGTTTATTTATGTTACACGTACGCTAAGTGGTGGTGCTGTATTCAACGACAAAATGAGACTATGACTCTGTTGGATTTGGCGCTCTTGGAAAATCACTTCGACTTATTGCACTTGTACATGTTGCATGTGGACAATAAACCAGTTCATCGGCAAAATGGAACTCTTCAGGTTGTATACGACATTAACGTAATATGCGCTAGCGTATGCGATGTGTTCTATTTTTATTTCGGTGGTAGCACTGTACTCAACAACCAAGTGAAACAATGATATACTGGATTTGGCACTCTTGGGAGATGACTTCGAGTTGCTGCACTTGTACATGTTGGATGTAGATGGCAGCAAGGTCACGAAGAACAGTAACCAAAACATGAAAGGACTTGACGTCTACAATACTAGACAAGCAAGTGAAGATTTTATTTCGGTACCCTAATCTCTGTGTTTTATGTACCGTAATGCCGCGCCATCAGGCCTATGAACGTCTGTGCGAAACTGCGCTTATAAGCGAAACTTAGGCGCATGCGCCAATATGCGAATCACTTGGGTAAAAAAGGTCGCAAAAAGGGCATTAATTCGGATATAAGCCCATTGACCTATACGCGCGGCAAACGATGATACAAAATTATTCACGAAAACTTGAAAAAAACACCAAGGAATTCCGAATAAGCAGAGGCAAACGTATAAAAATTGCCATATTGAATCACAGCGGTAATCAAAACTGGCGTGCCTATATGCGAATTAATGTATGGGCCTATGCAGTGTACATTAACTGGGCTTATATGCGAAACTTAGGAGCATGCGCCAATATGCGAACCATTTGGATAAAAAGGCATTAATTCAGATATAGGCCCATGAGCCTGAAGGCGCTGCAATAAGGTGAATATTGTGTATTCCCATTTATCATGGAATTTGTTAAATGCACGACACTTTTCATTGTTCACAGTCTTTATTCCGTTGCGTTCATACTTTCGGAACAAAACTCTACTCTCAACTGAACATAGATACAATAACTGACCTAGCGACATAATAAAAAGACACACGATATTTCGAAACATACTTGTTTCATTCTCAAGTGAAAATAAAATGACGCAGTTATGCCACCACAGAGTATATGCTGACAACACACACAGTGAGACACGGCGTGTGTGAAATACTGCAAAGAATGACCAATGAATTGGGGTAACAGAAAAGTCATGCAAACAAGTGTAACGTGCGGCGCGACCCTGTTTGCTGCTCATTCAAAACAGGCTTCTCAAAAGCAATTAAAAGGGACTCTAATACTTTCAAACGCAGCACATCTTGCTCCACGTAGCGAATTGACGTGTTTTCCACAATTTCGTGACGGGTGATTTTACGTGCGTGGTATTGCAGAAAATGATCTTGAATGGCGTCATTTTGAAGATCGTTGGTGGCATTACTGCATTAGAGGCCTGAAATTCGTCGGACATTAGAAAAAAGTACAGACGGGCTTGCTTATTTGTTAATCCTGAACCAAGTATAGCTTGTTGCATTTGGGTTACGTAACCGCCACGGGTCGACCAAAATCAACTGCGACATCAGACTGATAACTTGTTTTCTTGCAGCCGGATTGTTTTGGTGTTTGTATCCTAAACAGTCAAGATTGAAATCCTGAACCAAATTCTAGTAGCCGCAAATGATTATGAACTCTGAATTGTAGTCAGAGACTACTTGAAGCAGGGTTCTAAAAAATTCAGGTTCATCCTTGTTGGGACCATAAATATTAGCTAACGTTATTGAGACTCGATTTTCAATAAGTAATTCGATGACAACAAGGTTTCATTTATCATCAAGATGGATTTTACTAACTTCACATTCAAAGTTATTATTTAGCAATATGCAGACACCTCTAGATTCTCTTGTTCCAGGGCTCATGAAAACATCATATCCCCACTGGGCCCTAATAACAGAAATTTCTGATTCAATAAAATGAGTTTCTTGCAAGCAATAGATACCACTACACTTCCGTCTCAAAAATTCAAAGACATCCTTTCTCTTAATTGTGTCCCTTAGCCCTCTGAAGTTTAAAGATAAGATACTAACCATGTTCCGACAAAAGACATGACCAATCGGGTATATCAATTAAAATACTAAGTGTGATGCATGTAGAACGTACACAAGTTGGTGAATCAACAAAAATCTCGCCCAGAAATATGTAAAAAAACAAAAAGCGCGTGGCTAAAATGTACTTCACCACCTCCATGATACACACTGGACATCAGCTAAGACGATACCCGCATTCATAGACCTGTGTTGATATGCAAATCAGTTGTAGACACAATGAAAGACTCAACTGAATAGAACACTGTCCACATCAGTCAACTTTACATGCAGATGTAATGGGCCGATGCCTAAAAGCAAGCAAAGAAAAGACTGGCAGTGTTCTATCTGTAACAAAGTCAAGTCAATAGTTATCATACCGTGGAAAAAAACAAAACATACCGTCAGCAAAAAGCTGTGTAAGCATATTATATGAGCAATAAACCAAACAATATTTTGCAGTCTTTAATTAATGAAATTTTGGAAACACCATCTACACTCACATACAGTCACTGGACTTGTTTAACCTGACGACTCTCGCAAATACGCAGGAATGTCCTGAAAATTATTCACAGAATACGACTTACGATCAACATGAAGTGTGTCTCTGGTTAGGAAAACAGATTTTATTGAAGGACACGCCTTTGCATCTTTCAAAATCGGGATGAGCGGCTTTCTCCTCTGTACCATTAGCCAGGGGAAATCTTCATTCACAAAGAATTCTGTTCCCTTGAAGTTCTTGCGCCACAACCAAATTTTTTCTCTTTGTTCGAAAAAGGTGAATTTCGCAATGTCAGCCCGAGATTTTCCATTCTTTTTCACTCCTGTTCTATGCACTCGCTCGAATGAGATGTCTGTTATGTTGAAAACCGTTTTCAAAAACGGAGCATAACTTTTCTTTACAGGACTCCCCGTCGCTTTCTTGTATGCCACCGAATCTGAAGTTTGAACGGCGTGATTGAAACTCGATATTACATACTTGTTTTTTCAGGTTTTCATTTTCTTCCGTCTGCGCCCTTATATTTGCTTCATTGTTTTTAGAGCGTTCGCTACTTTCCTCCGCCAATGAGTGAGTTATTGCAATAGAATTCTCGATTTCCCACAGAGTTGAGCTCATACCTGCTAACTGTTCTTTGATAGATGAAAGCCACGCGGGCTCAGTCTCGGGTGCGGTACGAGTTTTGCTACTCATTGAAACTGACCTCGTAGCCACAGAATAATCAGCGATAGTCTACTTCTGTTTAGAGCGACCCATCATTTAAAAACGTGCAAGCATAAATACAACTAAGGTATGAAAATTTGAATTTCGCGGGGCGTCTCAGCAGAGCTCCTCAAAACATGTCTTCTCGCTCCGCAATTTTAACCGGGTGACTAAGTTATATTATTCGTAGTGGTTCTCTGCCACTAAAACAGAAGTCAAACTGTTCACCAGGTATTTTTACGGTTTTGTTCGTAGAAATTATCGTATTTCTGCTGATGTCAAACCATTTTACTTTTTGTTTCACATTTCAAAAAAGGCTGTCAACTGTTCGTCAGTTCATTGTCGATTTTTCCTGCAAGCCAAAACACGTCTCCTTATTTGGTATGGCAAAACAGACGTAGCACATTTGCCTCATGGGAAATGTGACCTTTGTCCTTACATGTAAACAAAACAACGTCGATTTCAAGCAGCAACCCATTGAGATAAATATAACTGGAGTTAAAGTCACGTGGTTTTCGTTGAGCGGAGTGGTCCGCCATCTTGCTGATGAACCATGTTAGAGGAGAAGCGTGTGTGCTGTGCAGTATCGAGGAACAAGAGATTTCAAATAAAAACTCGTAGCTTTTGTTAGTATCATCAAGTGCAAACTAGGATTTTTTTGAAAATCATCCAAGAAAATCATTGCATGCTTGAGCACAGAAATTATATCAGAAAAAAATAAAAAAATAAAGTTTGATTTCTAGTATAGAGATTAGACCCAGAATCAATGATATAATTATTTTGTCTTTCGAGGTTTAAAAATTGAAACTGAAATAAAACAATTTTGTGGGTGAGAATCCCATCTCAGAAAAAATATTGTTCAACTTAATTTGGTTCCTGGAACACCCACTTAATTAAGTCAATGTTTCATGGTCTTTTACTTGACTTTCCTTCTTAGTCCGATATGTCTTTAAGGGTTTAGTGACCAAGATATCTGTTGTTTTCTAGCAACGAAGAAACACAAAAAGTGACTACAACATTAATAGTTGTGCATTTTTATAGAGTGGACACCAATTGGAAGAGTTATTATTATAGCCAGGTTACTAAAAATAGAATAGGATCGAAGGAAGGGATACCCCAAAAATGCTACATCCCACAATGTTATACGGAGACGGTAGATCGGTTGTTTCTGTAGATTTCAAGAGATGGGACAAATGTTCTGTAGTCTGACGATCTTTTAAAATCTGCAACTGTCTTACTCGAGGAAAATCATCATTTTTGTATTCTGTCCTGTTTATGGTCTTCTGATACTTACAGAGTATCAATACCTAGGTATGTAGCACAGGGCAGGTAGAGTTTACGACCATTGAGTTTTGTCATTTTATTTATTTTGTGGCGGGGTGTTGTCAATATGAATATACTAGTAAAATAATTGTGTGCCAGTGCATGTCGGATTCAACTGAATTGAGGGATTAACTTAGAGTTGGTTGAAATCTGACTTTTGCTGAAGTGGAGTGCATGTTTGGTACCAGTACGATACAGTAACTTTGTACCTGCTAGACATTTCCCTTTAACTGTCACGATTTGATTTTACTGCGTGATGGTGATATTTTGAAATAAGAATATTTTGAAATAAATCAAAACTTTATTGTTTGAAATAGTTACAGTATTTCAATGTGTTGTTTCTGTGTGAACAATTTTCTTGTCCTTCTCGTTCTGGATGGCCATTAATATGGAAGTGTGCTTGTTACTGACAGTAAAAAAGGCGATTTCCCACATCGTGGTCGCATAAAAGGGTTACATTGAGTGGCGTAAAATTTAATGTTGGTAAAAATTAAGAATGCAAACGCCTTTTTAAAACTCTACTTCCGCAGAGTGTCAAGTTGTTTTACAGCAGAGTATATAACACAACATTTTGGACTGTGAGACCATGTCGTTTCAAACTGTACAAATTACCAGTTTGCCAGGCACGCTAAGATGAATTAGGTACTAGGACAAGTAATACTAGGAAGTGGTTATCTCTTCCTGGTTATACTAGATAGTTAAAAAAAGTAGCGTATCACTGAAGCAATTTCATTGAGACACCTCAGCACCCCTTACATGCGTTTTATTTTTTGAAAAAACGCCTGAATATTAATGTAATTATTATTCCTAGGTATAACGTGGAATAGACAATAGCGTAGTTGCAACCGAGTCGATTTAACGATTGCGCATGTCCGGAAATTAGGGTGCGCAAAGGCTATTGGGATTGATTAACGTTTGTGGAATGGCCGATTGGTTTGCACGACGTGTGGTTTGTGTGCATTAAACTACGCTGCTGTATGTAATTCTGCCGTTATTCACCCTAATAAGCGCCCACGCCTCAATAAGTGTCCCCACGCGTTTTCAGACTTCGCTAAAGTAAGCGCCCAGCCCATGAACTACATGCAAAAAATGCTTTACCTACAGTTCTAACGTCTCCAATTTAAAGATCCGACAGTCCTGAATTGGTAGACCGCGAGCCTCACCGTTATGTCCGTATACACTTCAAACTTACGCCGCGATTCAAAAAGAACCGGCAAAAGTTTTGCTGCTCTTGCGAGGGATGTGCCCCATAGTCTGGACGCAGCATACTTATCAGAGGGATTGCATTGTATTTTTCCTGTACAGATCTTCTCCGGCCTCAACAGGAATCCAAACTTCTTTGTACACGTGAAAACCGTGAACCGAAGACTAATAAAAAACACTCGACCAGTGTTAGCACGAGGCCAAGAAGCGCACGCTGCATACTTTACTGGCTGTAAGACATTTAGTCGGGAGCTATCTATTCATGAAACGGGTAACAAAGCATCGGCAAGAAATAAATATTGCCACTAATTTCCGAAAGTTTCTAATACCGTAAAAAACTTTTGCATTATTTTTAAGAGAAATTATTTGACTAATCATAACTGGTGTTTTTAAAGTCCAAATGACCCACTGATAGCGAACACATTCGCACCCTTACACCCCAAATCTTCCGAAAAATAGCTGTCACACTACGGTCACGCATCCACTCACCAGGCGACTCAATGAGTGACATATCGGTCTTACCGAATCAATTCTCGAACGTTTTTTAGCAGATGAGGCCAGCAAGGGCTAAATATTAAAGCATGCTCTGCTTGACTGCTTGAGTTAATTTCTTTGGTTACAATGCATACCTAGATTATTACATAGCATTTACTCTCGCAAATGAACTCTGATGACAAGCACACGCCCGCTTACTCTGCCGTGCACGCATACAAACTTCAAAACAAACGTCACGTGACAACAACATAAATGGGGTTCCTCCAGAGATTTTTCTCGTGTTGCGGGTTACAATCTAGCGCAGACTTGGACTTAATCAGCAGTTAATCCAGACTCCACAGGAACTTAAAAATCTTCGAGACGCTATTTGAAAAACTTGAGGAGGATTTCAGGTAATTTGTTGAGTCGATACTGTATTCTTATTCAAGAATTACGTCCTTAGTTGATTTAGGGACGCATTTTACGTGCATGACATTCTTCCAACCTTCGTTGGTGAACGGTGAATACAGACTACCAGAGTAAAAGATTTAAAAACCACACTGTGAAAAGTAAGGAAAATTTAGTATTCAATCACCATTTTAATCAAAGATAAAACGAAATACACCGAAGAAAACTGAAAAAAAACTCGTCAAATAACGTAAAGGCTCTTTAGGCCTTAAGAAGTAACATATCCATGGCAAACAAGTGTCATTAACATCGAGCAAATTCCGTAGTCGTAGTCAGAAATATGCACGCATTAATCTTTGCATATGTCCAGCGCAACGTTGTCCCTAATTCCAGACCTATTACATAATAAGTTCCCATTACCATTGCGAGAAGTTATAAAATGTTTTCGTCTAGTGAATACAAGTTTTAAGTCTTTCCTCGTTTCTAGTAAATTTTAGATGTTCCACTTGTCTTTCGTCGTAAATAATTTCAAAAACGTCATTCCATGATTCTGTTGCAATACACACATCGGACTTGTTTTCTTGGTATCATCTGAAAGAAATGAAACATCGCGATTTAGCAGTCATTTCATACACTGGCTATGTAAAGGGTGTGAGTCAATTGGTTAATGACGAGAAATTCGTTTTTAACCCACTGACCAAAAAGTATAACAGAAAGACTGTGTTTAGTCGGCACACTGGTTTAGACGGTACAGTGGTTTAGTCGGCACAGTGGTTTAGACGGTAACAGCGGTTTAGTCGGTACAGTGGTTTAGTCGGTAGAGTAGTTTAGACGGTACAGTGATTTAGTCGGCACAGTGGTTTAGACGGTATCACGCCTTGGATTAATACCTAACTTAAATTTATTCTTAGTGCATTTAAAAATAAAATTCAGGCATTCCCAAAAATTCCAACCCCCATTTTTTTAGGCTTGGTGCGCTCATACAAAGTCTGGGAAAATCTCTGTTGAAAGCCAACAACTTTGCACAGTTCGCCAGAAGTACCCAAGTTCTAAATAAACCTTGTTTGAGCGAGCGCTGTGGCCAGCGACCAGGTAGGCCTAAGGGTAGCCTTGACGCAAAGCTGTATAGGCCTACTAACAAGATGTAGTTAGTCTTCATACTGGTAGCTGAGGCTAGCTAAAGGTTGCCGCGGTAGTGTAACACCGAACTAACCAGCCCGTAATTTTATGCAAGTGTCTGAAACTACCTTTGAATGTATACGCATTTATGATTTGAACATTTTACATCGACAAAACAGCTTGCAACCACATGCCTTTACCGTTCGCCAGTGTCTGGTCTCGATCCGCACCGGGTCCGATAGGCTGCGGTCCCGAGTACGGCAAAATAATTTCTGTCAAAATTTATTCTCCACATTTCTGCAGCAAATTCGATAAAATTGTCTGTATTAAAATTAAGGCGCGCTGTCGATTAGGATATCCCCATTTGCAAGCTGGTAACAGGCACTCGTCCATTCACACTGATGGCGTTTTCTTGGCCTGGGTTCCTGAATGAATTCTACTTCCGGGTTCGCGGTAAGTTCAAAATGACGGTGATTCTTCGGGTGCGAATCGTGAGTGGCGCGTTCATTTAAACTTTTTTCGAATACGGATCGTGTATTAGTTATCGAGTAAGTGCTTCTTGGACCATTATAACATCCTCTAACCATGTAATAAGGGTTAACGACGTGTGAGACCAGACTTTAAGAACAAGTAGTTCAAATTTCATGATGGCTCATCGAAGAATTCCGTAGATATTATGACAGACGCAATGGCAAATTGCCACTTTGGGGAGTCACAATAGTCCCATCAATCCAAAAATCAAAACAGCCATGCTTTCCTAAATAGAATGCATACTCCAAATTTCATGAAGAACTATCAGAAGACTTAATAGTTATTGAGGCAGTGGCGAAGAAAACGCAAATTTCCACCAGGGAGCACCACAGTAGTCAGATCTGTCTAAAAATTATCTTCAGCTGTGCTATCTCTTTATGAAGATCCATGATCAAAGATATTATGACGGAGTCAATGAAAGCTGAAATTGCCACCACGGGACGCCACTATGGATCTGTTAAAGAATAATGTCAGCCGTACTGTCCTCAGCAAGGGAAAGTAAACTAACTTTCAGAATGATTTGTCACGCTTTTTGGCAAATATATGGTGGCTGAAGCCAAAACAGGAAAGTAATTAAATGACCACTAGTAAGTCAAATCCATCTAAAATTGAGCCGGTGGCGTCGCATGTGCGCAACTAGGGTGACTCGTTCCAGCCTATTTGGCGAAGTGGGCAAAAAGGTCCGCCTCAGAGAAACAAAAACTCCGACAAACGTAGAAAACGAGACAAAAGCCCACTAAAAAGGCAGGACGGCTAATGCACAACTCATAGCTCTGGTCGTACCCCGTGAATCGTTTTTATTTTTGTAGTAAAGGGTCCACATTCTCAAAAATTCTAGCCCCCACTTTTTAGGCTGGGTGCGAGCATGCGTCGTCTCTTTCACAGAAGCTCATTTCGTAACGATTGAGGAACTAGGTAGATATTTAGGCATGCTTCAAAAAACCTTACTATTCACAAAATTCCGACTCTTTCCAAAACAGCATCAACTTTGTTCTCTTCGGTAGGAACATAAGTAAATGTGTGTGTAGACGCATTAAAAGTAGTTACAGAGACCGTTAAATTTTAATGGCGGGTTCTGAAGCCTTTTTAACTTCTAGCAAGAGCAATATAGTGCGTTGATAGGCGCCCAACGTGTGCATCTGTACAACACATACAAGGGAAGATCATACCCAGTGGAGGGAACACTACAAATAACCTAAACATAGCCGCCTCTAGGGAACATAAAACATTAACAATTATCTCCTCAACAGGAACACACCCGCTACCCCTCACTATGATTCCTTAAGCGGTTTGACGGATAGGGGAACGTACAATAAAGAAAAAAACGTAGAAATAATAAAAAATGCCACTAGGCAGCGCAGCGTTGGCTATGATCCGTCGGAGATGCTGCTGGTGCAGCCTCGTCCCCAAACCTCAACATGGCGTTGATCGGTTTTGCCATTTGATGCTTGGTTCTGGTAATTACCTTCTACGCAATGACTGGCCGCTGCCTTGACCACATGCGTTGTTACTGCCATTCATGAAGCAGAAGTCATTGTTTTGGCTATTGTTTGAAACAGAGGCTGTTCAAATACTTATTTTCAATTCTTTTTTATTAATAGTATAATAGAATCAATCTGTTTTCGTTTTTGCAATAATTTAGACCCAACTTGCTGCAGTATACCGTGAGTTTTCATTTCTATATCAAACTGCAGACAACTTGAAAATTATACTATTTGTGATATTTCGGCGATTGCCGTAAAATGCGTCAGAATTCTGACACATTTTATTTCCCATAACCAAGCCTCAAATGGCTAAACTCACTGGTTCCCAGCTTGCCGCTAGGTGGTAGCCAGCACGCAGGTATCACTTAATTTTCCTCGGGAAATTTTTTTACACCGGCGTTTCTGATTGGTTGGTCGATTTCTCAACAGGTAGCGCTTTACGCAAACAAACTGGCATGACTGACGAAGGAAGACTTAGTGTAATTGTGGCCCGTTGTAGGACAAACCGGTGCTTAAAATTCATGTTCAAGAAATTTGAATCCCAGAAAATTGTGGTTGCGCTCTTTTCGGAGTGCATCTTTCTACCGTCGCTGACTTTTGTTTACGTTTACATGTATGTCCTGTATTCATGCAGTATGAATAACACACCAGTTAAATCGTCAGCTATGTGTTTATTGTATACATACATGTACATGTACGTATATGTGCTTCAAGCACGCGGCTATTAAACATTACTGCAAAAACGAAATAGTTGCTGCTACGCCACTTGCATGACAAGGCTAACAAGAGCAACGCGGAGCGTTGAAATGCACTCACGAATGCATCGCAAACGGTGTGCTTTGAGGGTTGTTTATTTGGCCATTAGATGGCGCAAAAACGTACAATCCATCCGAAAATGGGAACATGTCATAGCTTCTTTAATAGAAAGCTATTCACCAAATTTCATAGAAATCTGTCACGGAACTTCAGAGAAACAAAGGAAAACAGAATAAAATGAAATTGCCACTAGGGGGCACAGTGTTAATTGGATCCGCCTGAAAGTCGTCATTGTCTGTTGATAGATTCATATAAATACACTTACTAAATATAATAAAGATCCAGCAGTGGGCTTAGGAGATACACCTATGGGCGCAAAACGAAAACTATCATTGGAGACGCCACAGTAGTCAAAGTCGTCATCGTCAACCAACCACTTCACACAGAGAACATAAACGCCAATTTTCAAAACCATCCTTAGAATGATTTGGTTGATAGCGGAGTAGACGCCCAAAAACAGACTCGAAAACAGCAAAAATGGCCACTAGGTGGCGAAAAATAATCAATTCCATCCAAAAACGGGAGGATAGCGTCATCTCACCAATAGATGCCTGTATTCAAAATTTTAGGAAAATCCGTAAATCCGTTGTGGACCCTTGAAGATACAGTGGTAAACGTAAAATCTAAAATTGCCACCAGGAGGCACATCAGTAGTCAGATCCGCCCGAAAGTCGTCGTTGGTCTTTGTTAACATCATATAAATACACTCGTTGATAAATTTAGTAAAGATCCTGCAAACCGTTTAAAAGATACAGCCATGGGCGCAAAAAAAACAACACTGCCACTAGGAGGCGCCACAGTAGCTGAAGTCATCGGATAATCATCGTCAGCCGTCCACTTTATGGTAAAAACATACATGCCAATTTTCAGATCTATCCTGAAAGCGATTTCATTGAAAGAGTGTTGGACGCCAAAAACAGACTCGAAAACCGTAAAAATGGACACTGGAATCCATCTGAAAACGGAAAGATAGCGTCACCACACTAACAGAAACCTGTACGCTAAATTTTTTGAAATTACGTTGAGGACCTTTGAAGATACAGAGGTTACCAGGAGGCACACCAGTAGTCAAATCCGTCCGACAGTCGTCGTCCTCCTTATCAACATCATATAAATGCACTTACTAATTTTAGCAAAGATCCTGCAGACTGTTTAGGAGATACAGTCATAGGCACAAAAAAACAAAGCTGCCACTAGGAGGCGCCACAGTCGTCGATATCGTCGGAAAATCATCGTCAGCCGTCTTTTTCATAGTAAGAACATACATGCCAATTTCCACAATCATCCTTAGAACGGTTTGGTTGATAGAGGGGTGGACGCCTTAGAACAGAATCGAAAACAGTAAAAATGGCCACTAGGTGGCGCAAATTACGTCGAATCTATCGGAAAACGGAAGGATAGCATCATCTCACTAACAGATGCCTACATGCCAAATATTATGGAAATACGCTAAAGACCTTTGAAGATATAGAGGTAAGCATAAAAAACTAAAATTGCCACTGGTGGGCGCACCGGTAGTTGGATCTGTTCGAAAGTTCGCTCATGCAGTCCCATCCATGAAAGGAATACATGTGCAAATTTTCATGAACATACGGTTTTGGAGTTAGAGCAGCGGACGCCGGACGCCGGAAGGACGCCGCCCGGAGGAACGGAGATTGCGGCATAAAGCGTCACCATATAAATATGTGGGCACATAAAAATCGTTCATAGTCCGAAATTTTCTCACTTTGTTGTAACCAATGACTGCCGAGGTTACATCAACCAGTCTTAAAGCGCGTACCTGCAGTTCATCTCTACTCGCAGGGAACCAGCGAGATGGCTAAATCGATCAGCGCTACCTTTAGGCTTGGGGAAGAGAGTGCTGCAGGTGCTGTTGTCTTCATGACGCAACTTATTTGTGAACATCCGTCAATAAGCTTGGCAGATGTTGAGACGAATGCAACGCAAACCAACATCAACAGGAAAACCTACCAAATTTTATGAAGATCCACAAAAGAATTGAGCCACAGTCCCCAGACCGTTAAAAATATCGTCAGTAGGGCTCTTTTCAGTGGGAACCCATAGGCCAATTTTCACAATGATCCTTTGAGCAGTTTGACGGTAGAGTGATAGACTCAAAATCGACAATAGAAATGTATTTGCAAACTTTCATGAATATCTGTGAGAGGACTTTGAAGATACATAGGAAAATCTAAAAAAAATTGCCACTAAGGGGCACAGCGGTTGAAAGTCGTCGTCATCCACCAGCACTTTCACAAGAATACACTTTCCCAATTTCCGATAGACCTGCGGAAGCAAAAAGCAGCAACTGCTAGCCACTGTTTGGAAACTTACATTCATACGGCGAGAACATGATGTTGTTGACAGGGAATTCATGCTTTTTGTGTTGTCACGAATCTAAAAGGATTCCCGCACTTCACAACTAGCCTTTAGTTACCTGTCAATTCTGAGGACCGAGGTCGTTCACAGCTTCCAAGCTTTTCGCAGCATCAGTTCAAAATAGTAGTCGTTGTCTATGCTGGCACTCAAACCCGAGTAGTAGGACATGAATTCGTCTCTTGTTAGCTGCAACAAGTTAAAAGCAATTAATATAACGAAAAAAAACCATTTCGAACAATTCTGACAATCTCAATCTTTAAAAGGCCTATTGCCGACAAACTAAGCGTTAAAAATCGGATTCTTTCCAATCCATCCTCGACCCCGTGGCACTCCCTTTGGTTGGAAATAGAAAAAAATCCAACTTTCAACGGTTGTTTTTTCGCCAATCGACGCAGGACTTCATGCGATTTTGGCCTACCCCAAACGAGCACAAATTTGCCCGAGTTTCTCCGCGCTCGGTTAAATAACAGCAATGATAAATAACATGTTACATTCAACGCATCCTTAAAAATGTTAAAAACTGCAAGATTTTGTTTCCCGAAATCTCGAAGACTACACCATTTTGACCGGCCTAATCATTGTTGTGACGACACCACAGGCCGGGCAATCCGGATTAAAGAAAACACCTTGGTTCTGTGTCATATATACGTTTACTGAAAAAACAACAAAACTACAATCAGCGAGATATCAAAATCTACCAAACTGACTCTGCATACAGGATAACATTCTAGCTAAACAGCAAAACTTATAAACAGTAACTAAACTAGCAGTTAAGTCAGAATAAACAGAGTAAGCAACTCACTGACTAAATTCTAGTTACTGCCCCCCCTAAATCCGCCTATGCATCTCCCTAACAATGTTTCAAAGACAATACCTCAATGAAAATGTAAGAGCACATGTGTCACTCTACAGGAAGTAAAGAAGGCACCTGGTGGCCACACTACAAACTACATAAACAAAACAAACCCTGGCTTAGTGAACTAACAATTGTTGTTCATAATTCCTGTATCGATGAGTGCTTGATCATGACAACACCCAAAATATACAAAAGTGGTTCCCTGAAAACCTGTTGTTAATAAAACTACTGGGCCCAGTTGCATAAAAGTTATACGCCGTATAGCAACAATGACGTCGCATTATCACGCGACACGTTGTTATTGTTGAACAATGCACATGACGTCATGCAACAATCAAACTTATCCAGCGGATATCTTTTGAAGCTTTATGCAACTCAGCCCAGGTGCACAAAGCGTGTAAGTAAAATTCAATTCGTAGAAAAGTGGTGCTGATAGCTACGTGTTCACGTGACCGTGCTCTGACACACATCGTTGGCAAGTGATGCTGGTACACTCTTTCACAGTACCACAAAACTTGGTAGCACTGTCGAATGGTGTTAATCAATATACAGTGTGGGTGGCGCTGTAACAGAGGGTTGTGATGCTGATAGCTACGTGTTCACTTAACCGTGACACACATTATAGTCGTGGGCCAGATCACATAGCGTTCATCCTTGTGAGTACTTTGGGGGGGAGGGGGCAATCTAGTTTTCTCTATATACCTATAAATCAAATTCCAAAAAGTTCCCACGTCTACACTTGCACATTTTTAAAAAAAAGTGTTTTTGTTGCACAAAAAATGATGCACATTCCTGCCACTTGGTGGCGCTTTTCTATTGAATTGACCAATCAGAGAGCCAGATTGTATTGTCGTGCTTAGTTACTTCAATATGGCTGCTCCCATGGAGTGTGATGCCTGTGTAATGCAAGGTTTATCAAACAACACAAAATTGTGATGCAAGAGCTGCAGCTGCATGTCCTGGTATAGCCTACACAGTATACTGCTGAGTGTTGTAGACTAGAAGACCAAGTGTCAGACCAAAAAATTGAAAGGACATAGAACGGCAAAACAACGTTTCAAGGCACCAACAGTAGTACTAAAGCTGAAGTTGCTGAAAGTGATGCAGATGTTATCCAAGATTTCCCAAGAAAATCAATTATACGACCAATATCTGAAACACCCGATTAACCTGAAAAAGATAGAAACATTCTGATACATGAGTGCATCATTTGTTAGCAGGAAAAGTATATTATGGACCATATTTCAAGAAGTATAGCTTTCAAATACAGGTACGTGTTTTTGAAAGGTACATCTTGGTGTTTTCCAGGTGTGTTTCAGTATTATCACCAGTTGTTTTCTAACTTGTTCAGCCCCTTGGCTGCCTAAGCCTTAGACAATACCGCTGACCCAGTAGAGACGGTGATCATACCATAGGTACTCCATATGCCGGATGCTTTTCGGCAAATTATGTTCCTATAAATTTAGAAGTACCGCGTAGAGAGATGCCTCTGAGGAGGTCGTTAATGTTTTCATTTGTTCCCAGTTTAAACAAATACTCCTGCAATCCTATTTTTCGAACACTCCATTGTTCAGTTGCCACATCGACACTGCTTGCGCTAAGGGATAATCATATGGCGTTATACTGTGGGTGTGATTTTAAAGCACTTATAAGTCAAAAATTTTTGAGAAGGTTAAATGGAGTAGATGGTTGCAAACAACATGCCCAAGTGGCCGTCATCCCCTGCTGTAGTCCTGGGATAGGGGGAACCTCTTCTCAATTTTTTGTAAACATTAATTACTTAGGTAGCTACAATGATAATTAAATTAAAGTGCTAAAGTGGCCATCGTCGCCGTCGTAATTTGAGGACGATGGAAGTCACTGTCCATTTCGTCAAACGTCGATTACTTTAAGTGTAAATCGATTGACTATGGTTTGAGCATCTGATTTAAAAAAATTAAATTTCAATCACTGCACTGGTATATCAGCTGATTTATTTTCGGTTGCATCAACTAATCTAATTATTAGATGATCAACATTTTTAGGCGACAGATCAGACGGCGTGCCAACTCATTCATGGTTGAATGTTAAGTTAGTGTTAACAGTTCGGGTTTTTTTTCAGTTGGACTTGTATCGCAAGCAACAGCTCAGTCCAGAGCCCTGAATATGCAAATGAAATTCACAGATAAAGAGCTTGTGTCTTAGAAGCCAAGTACCACAGATCATCATGCTATAAAAATAGAAAGACAAAGATTGTGAAGAGTGACGAATCCACATGCAGTTTTCAGAGATGTTTTTCTACAGTTCTGTTTGGAGTTCATTGAATCAAAGCTTCTAGCACATGGAGATGTCATTTGCCTTTCAAAACTAAAGCAAGACTTTGAAGCTGTTCATCAGAAAGCTGGTGTGCATGAAGTTATTTGGACAGGCAATCTTAAGAAATATTGTTGAAGCTACTCACTGTTGTAGTTTGTGCCCGACTAAGAGATACGAAATTGAATTGAGGCTAGTGTTCAAAAATTCACTTGCTGACTCTAAATTAACACAGCCCATTATAACATATTTTGAATTAAACGTTTGACCAAATCCTGCCCGCCTCCAAACAAGGACTTAGTGTTTAACCCTTCATTGCCTGCGGGCCAATCACCAGTGTGCAGTGCTGTACCCTCTCTAATCGACCATAGTTGGCTCCTTGGCGGTGGAGCTTTGCAATTAAAATGTATGACAATGCATGCATCTCATTGACAGTACTAAACGATGAACGCTGCAAGTGCAAAAAGAACATGTGTGCTGGGAAACTGAGTTTGTGCTGCAATGCTGGGTCAAACTGTACAGAAATGTGCAGCTGTGACAACTGTAGTAACATCAGCAACACTGAGTGCATAACATTGGATGGTTCTTTGACAAGTCAACCCTAAATAGACCTCCAACCTCGTTATTTCGTTTTTTTGTATTAAAAAGTTAATTTTATTTGTTGATTAAGTCATAGAAAGTACATACTTTGATCATTGTCATGTATTTGTCTCTTACTGCTTGATAAACGCTGTCAGAATAATCTATTATTTTCATACAGTCTGTTTGCACATTCACAGAGATCATTCCAGTATATTGTTTTTGTACTATAATGTATTTCTGGTGTATTATGCAAACAAGCTGTATTTTACACCATTAGTCAATGTTTTAGTCATTGAGGCACACATTTTGCCCCGTCTCAAGTGTTTTGTGTTATTTTTGTTGCCAGACAATGCCAGAATAACTTCCTAGTAACATCCAGACTTAGTTTGCATTTTTGCCACTAGGTGTCTCTTAACATTTTTTAAATTTCACTGTTTGCAATTAATCTACAATAGTTAAACATGTAATGTGAGTGTAATATTGTTCAATACAATGGCACTGATGGGACCATATTACTTGTTTTACAAAAAAGTCACCAAAACTGTTGTTTTTACAAATATTATTAGGTAATTTCAAACTCAAATTTCTCAAAAATGTGCAACTTGATATGTGGGAACTTTTTAGATTGTGAAAACACTCTAATAAATGAATTAAAAAACACCAAAATAAAATTTCCCCCTAAAGTACTCACAAAAACCATTTTCTAAAGGCCCTACAGATTCTGGCCCACCGACTATTATTGGCAAGTGCATCACCAGAAATTTTTAACATCCTCGATCCGCTAGATGTCGCTTATCGCCATGACAGGCATGCTCACCTTTATCAATCATAAGAACACACTCTCTGGTTCCCTGCTTGCGGCTAGGTGGTAAGTAGCCAGCACGCAGGTATCACTTAGTTTTCCTCGGGAAAAGTTTTTACACCGGCATTTCTGATTGGCTGGTCAAATTCTCAACAAGAAGCGCTTTACGCATACAAACTGGTATGACTGATGTAGCAAGTGTACATGTATGTTGTACAGACAAATCTGATTCGGTGCTTAAAAAAATTATGTTTAGGAAATGTGAATCCTAGAAATTGTGGTTGCGCCTTTTCGGAGTGCATCTTTCCACTGTCGATGACTTTTGCTTAAGATACTGTCCTGTATTCATTCAGCATGAATATCACACCGATTAAATCGGCCAGATATGTGTTTATTGTACATGTATGTTCCCTCAAGCACGCGGCTATTAAACATCACTGCAGAAACGAAATAGTTGCTGCGACGCCACTTGCGTGACAAGGCTAAAAATCGTTCACAGTCCGCCATTTTTCACGCTGTTGTACAGCTAACCAATAACTGCCGAGGTTACATCAACCAATGCTACAGCGCGTGCCACTACGTGATACCTGCGTGCTGGCTACACGTAGGGAACCAGCGAGAAGAACACATAAGTACGCCTACGTCAAAGGACACGAAGCTTGGACTCTAGTCAGTAGCAACCACGTGAGCCCGAAGTCAGTGTTGTCTCTAGAGCAACACTGGTCAAGATTACAGTAAATCACCAGTAATCTGAACTTCTGTAATTCTCAGTCTACAGTGTGCGAGTGGTAGCTGCAAGGGTCACCGGAGTAACAGCTGTTTGTTCATTGTAACACATAACCACAGATGGCTGGTTAATACATTGGCCCAGGCGTGACCATGTGCTTGCATGCCAAAGCGCTTTTCATTAATCTTCAGATAAAATTTGTGTGCAGAATCCATTTCTATATAACGCTAAAATAAGACGGAGGACAACGTAGTTATTGAACCCTATTACAAGAGGTAAATGACACATATTTCCACTGTTCCCTATCATGAAAAGAATCCTAAGTTGACACCCTAACCTGTGGAGTTTGGACAACTCGACCAGCTTGGCTACCACAGAACCTGCCGATTTAGGTCAAAGGCGCAATGCTGGAATGGTTAATTAAATCGCCTCAGGCTGCTGATTTTACACTGAGGACGACAATAGTTCTTTTTAATTTTGGTTTTGAAAGTTTGCAAATAGCATATTTGGATAATTCGTGAAAAGAACACGTGATAATGTTTCAGTCTAAAATTTTTGTTTAATGTTGCAATAATATGATTCTCATTAATTCTGCTGGATGTGCAACATAATAGGGTCAATTACCAAATCACCAGGCAGCAGTTGGATTTTGAGATAAGCCAAGTGCCATATCGTACAATTCTTGGCATGATTTGTGTTTGATCAGGCAACGAAATCAGACATAATAATTTTGTTCACTTCTTCACAAACTCTAGCCAGAATAACAATTGCAAATTTAAACATTCAATCATGAAACAAATCACTGCTGTGTTCACAGGTGTAATTAGTGAGGCACAAAAACGAAAAAAAAATTTAAAGGCAACCTTAAAATCATCTTGCAGGCGAAAAATTTTGAATTCTGTATAAATACCAACTTTTTCCAACTTCGAAAGTATTCCTAAGATCATCCCGTGGGAAAATGGGCGAAGCAATGTTCGTTTCTTACAGATTGTGAGCTAATCTTTTCTCAACAGAGTGCAAATTTCATTGCAAGACAAACAGGAGATCAGTATCACTCCTCACACCACTGTACGTGGATTCATTTTTTGAGCACAAGAGACGAAGAAAATATTTCGAAGAATCACATGAATTTGGGATCAGCAACTCCTCAACACACTTGGTCGTCGCCTAGGCTATCGGCAAATTCGATGGCAAAATGAATTCTACTACCCACTTCTTTTTAAAATGAGCTACGCGCTCAGATATTGGCTTCGGGACGATCGTTAACATAGGCCAGTATGGGGCAAACTTCAAGAGAGATGGAAAATTTTTCACCAATGGCGCTGATATTTGACAATAACAAGTCTTAACATACACCCTCTGCGACAGGTTATCGGCAAATTGAGTTATCTCCCTTGACTTTTAAATTACTGATAATAATTCGTTCCTGTATATGGTGGCGCTGAACAGTTAGACTGCGGCCGCGGCCAATTTGCACTCCCAAAATATTAAAATTTTGGTGTAGGCCAAGTTTGGGGGCATTTTGTCAGTAGGCACTGCATGTAGGCTCAGTGAATGTGACTTGTTTGTATTTGTGAACATGCTGAGAATGAAAAAATGCCACTTTTCATACAGTATGAATAACACACCGTTAAATCGGCCAGATATGTGTTTATTGTACATGTATGTGCTTCAAGCACGCGGCTATTAAACATACTGCAGAAACGAAATAGTTGTTGCGCCGCCACTTGCATCATGAGGCCAAAAATCGTTCACAGTCCGACATCAAGTTTTTTTCGCGGTGTTGTAAAGCTAACCAATGTCTCCTGAGGTTATATGTACATCAACTAATGCTAAAACGCGTGCCACTGCGTGATACCTGCGTGCTGGCTAGGCACGTAGGGAACCAGTGAGTGGGATCGGATAGCTACGAGTTCACGTGACCGTGTCGTGACACACGTGGTTGTTAAGTGGTGCTGAAAGCTTTGTCCTCACGTGACCGTGCCGTGACACACATCGTTGGCAAGTGGTCTGACAGCAACCTGCTCACGTGAACGTTCCGTGACAAACATCGTAAACAAGTGGTGCTAACAGCTATGTGTTCACGTGACCGTGCCTTGACAAACATCGTTGGCAAGTGGTGCTGATAGCTACATGCTCACGTGACCGTGCCAATACAAACACCGCAGGCAAGTGACGATAGCTATGTGTTAACACGACCGTGCTGTCACACATATCGTTGGCAAGTGGGGTAAGACAACATCGCGGCAGTGCCGTGACACACACCTGCTTGTATTCACCACTTAGCGAGGTTGGTTCTCATTTATTGATGTTATATCTGTAAACACTCGTATTTTAGGTTAATACTTGTAAATAAATGAAAAAAAGTGTTTCTCACTACTCCATCAGGATTTTCTGGAGAATCGAATCTCATCAGGAAATCTTTCAATACTTGCTCTTCGGTCCACTCTCCATTTATGTATTTCCGATGCTTTTTCGCGTTGTAAACATCTGTAAATAACCAAGCACAAAGTATTTACAATCAGTTAATTGTGTGCATGTTGAAAAGAATCATACAAATTTATCGCATGCTACGTGGAGCCAAAAGCTGTTTGTTGTTCTTTTCCATGAAAATAATTCGACTTTTCTGTGTTTTTTTCTGCATTTAATTGCTCAAATATATGCAAGGCAACTGTAGAATCACGTGATGTACCGGCTCGTAATTTAAGGGCTCAGTCATGCGGCCCAATAAACACAGTACTGGGGTTATAGTTAACCCCGAAACAGCTTAGATCAGCAGTTATAGGATCATCTGGTTCTTGAAGCGGATTTGGTCATTTGCTAAAGCGAGTTTTGAATAATTAAGCGAATGGGCTTAGATCAGGGGGCAGTTTTTAAGATTCAGCGAGTAATTTAATCGATTAATTAAGGAAACACTTCAGAAACACGAGAAACTTTTGAATAGCAATTATAGGTTTATTCGTAGGTTGCGACGTGACTTTCATCTCGACAAATGAAGCAACAGAATTTTAAAACAAGTCATTAAATTAGAGCTAGCAACAGTTACATCACGAGGCATTGCTACGACCTGACGTCAACATAAGGCCATTTAACCAAGCTGCACATCATATATATTATGTGAACTGTGAATTGTATGGAGACAGTCTTTAGATAACACTAGCACTCAATATAAATAATCCAGTTGTCGACCATGCTGTGTTCCTCTTTATGGCTCCGGTCCGGGTTTCCTAAACACGCAACACAAGTATCTGCAGACCAGCTGGTATAGGTAGAAACTAAGTAGAATACATTGTGGGCAAAGTTTTGCAAACCAAAACCTTATCTTTGATACATGCGTGTGCAGTGTCAATGAGGCAAACGATATCAGATATAGATCTAGGTGTGCTTTTCACCGGGGAATAGATCGATTAGAGTAATATGGAACGACAACGCTGTATTTTCGACAATCACAATCCGTTACGTTGTCCGCAATGCCTTTTGGTTCAACCATTACAAAAGCAATCACGTACTGCAATCAGCCTAATAAATGCTATTTTGGAGGCAGCCGGCTACACTTCCGGTAGTCGAAATAGATGGAAAATTTGAGACTGAAATGAATTTCAATAGACTTTATTTTTGAAGTATCTAGCCCAGTATACTGTTCGTATTTTCAGGTGTTGTACATCCTGTGGAAGAGACTCGTGGAGCTGCCAAGACCTGGTTTTTCAAGCCCGAATCAGCAAAAACGGTTGAGTATCACTAACATTTGCAGCGTCACTCTAACCACACGAGGGCGCTGCGAAGGAAAGTAACGTACCGCAGACCAACTTCTGCACAAGAAAAGCGAGATCATACAAGACCACGCAAGATCACGTGAGTGGAAGGCAAAAAGCTTCGTATGCTCCTAACCCATCAAAATGGCGACCACTAAAGTGATTGCTCGGTGAGGGTGGAATGCTGAATTGTGGGATTGTACTCATTAGTTAGGAGATAAAATTCACTGACTGAAAGCAGTACAGTCCAAACATGGATTTCAAAGTGAAATAATATGTGTCAATATGAAACAGTCATCAATAGTTGAATATCCCTTCCGAGTTGTGCATAATCCCCTCTATCCTCAATCAAGAAGAGTTCCATTTACGTTTCTGTAGCCATTTTAATAGTGTTTTGAGCGATAATCAAAACTTTACAATATTTGGAATATCAAAAAATAACTGGTATTCATTTGCGAAAAAGTGCTCTAGATCCTATGTTATTATTTGTTTGTGTATAAATTACAGGATTTTTCATTAAGCCTACCGTTTCTCTGCAGTAAATAGAAAAAATATGTTACTTAAAAAAACCATCTTTCATGTTCACTATTTATCTGGATTTTATCGTTTTTTTTTGTTAAAAAATGCAGTCAACAAATATGGCTAACCGACGGCAGCACTTATGGGCAAATCATTGCCCGAACTAACAGACTCGCTATGACATTCATACAAGGGCTACTGTGTTGTTTACAGCCAAATATCCTTGGGCTGCATCATACACCCCGGCTCAGACTGACATTAAGGCCACAAAATTTTGATCACCGGCAAAAGAATCGCGAAGAAAAAATACATGCTCTCTCGCGGCAACGGGCGATTGTCATGAATACAGAGACAGGACCAGGACAACACAGTACAATTCGACCGCTGGAAAATGAGAACTGTGGACAATCGCCATGTGATTCAAAGCTGTCAGCGTTTTGATTTAGTTTGTCTTGGCACGAAATGCGAATTATTTACAGATACCTCGACACGACTACAAGTGAGTACCAAGACAAGGTGAAATTTTGTAGCACTTAATATAGACAATATTTTAGCCAATGAAAGGTGAATATTCGACAATGAACGTTTTCTAAGCCAATAAACCGAAATGCAAGTGTCATTTTTCGTGTAGCAAAACTGAGTTATTCGGTCACGATCCCAGGATTTAGAAAAGCGACTAGAATATGGAATATGTCGATTAATAGCAATGTCGGAAGTTGAAAATCAGACGTTGGTAATGTCGGTGATTTTTTAGGAATGATTAACCATCCAAGGCATGTTAGTAATACATGCGTGCACCCAGCCCAAAAAGGGGGAGGGGTCTCGAATTTTCGAGAATGTATAAATTTTACTAAAAAAAGATTCACGAGGTACGTTCAGGGCTATGAATTTTGCATTTGGAGAATTTTTTGGAAGTTCCTGCCTTCTCGTTTTCCACTTTTTTCGTAGTTTTTGTTTCTCTGAGGCTGACATTTTTTTTGCCACTTCGCCAAATGGGNGACCTCAGGTCGCGGCGGAACCGTGTTCCCGTTTTTTTAGTCCACCGATAGATTTGCTGAACAGAAGGTCCACATCCTCGGCTCCTGCAACTTTCCGGCCGACTGTGCTCGTACAATCGCGCTTTGCCCAATTCCTCGAGGCAACATGTTGGACCCCCCTTATGGTATCCTACATCCGGTACTGCGAGCACACCCTGCGGGTGCGCGCATGTAACACTACGAGTTGGGCATCACGGAGACGGTGGACTGTCTCACCGGTCCGTCATCAGTTCGCGACTTTTTGATTGTTTAAAACGGATTCACGTAAACGATAATCGTAAACCGATTCTCCTCGCGTTACAAAGTGTCGAAAACACAAAAGCGGGACAGTGAAGCGGTTGCGAAACTTGTTCATCTAAAAAAAA
Organism: Phoronis australis; assembly: GCA_002633005.1. NCBI lineage: Eukaryota > Metazoa > Phoronida > Phoronidae > Phoronis > Phoronis australis. The sequence continues at coordinate 1,062,581 of NMRA01000042.1, read as the reverse complement.
TTAGAGTGTTTGGAATAAGTTACATGTCAAAGAGAACAAGGAGTGCTTCGGGAAAGGCTTAAAACAGCATTTTGTCAAAAATGAAACAAATTCATTGTTTTATAAAAACATCGAAATGATTTCAAAAGAGCTCAAATTTTCTAAAACTAACCAATCGCTTATTTGATGAAACACACCACCTACCGACCATGACCGGGCTTACCTTTTAAATCTGTAGGCGTACACGTGCCATCTCCTGTTCGGTCGAGTTTGTTAAACACCAAATTTACTATATCCCGACGTGTTTCATTCATAGGCGGCTGCAATGTCAAACAAGTTTAAGGGTCAATGCCACGTGATTTTAAAAGGGTTTTCCTTGAGGTTTTGATTGGAGAGTTAGAGCTTTATGTTCAGAACAACTATAAAACTGCACTCTTTCACCATAGACTATAGATAGTGACTGCCAACTCTCGCCTGAGCGCTTTGAGCATGTTGCGGCCCCAAAGGACTAGTGATGAGAGGGCGCTGCGGACGGAGGAAACAAAACTTCCGGTTACGAATGTTGAACCCGACCGTCCCGTGTTTGAAGATCTGGTTAAGTAAATAGTCAAGCTGTTTCATTTTTTGCATTTTTTAAGACTTGTAAAAATAAAACACGTATATTGTCATTTAAAACATTCACAGGATAATTCAGTCAACGTTTTTAGTTATTAGTGCCAGAAACGTCTCCAGATAAGTGATTTCCCGCATCAGATGATATTTTTACTGCAAGTAGTATTAGTATTTGCTTAAATTCAGTAACGTACAAATCAACTCATTAACATGAGCACAAGTGTTAACCGACAAAAATGAATTTGTAACAATATTTAATGATAAATATTTGTGTAATTCACACAGCTTTGTTCCAGGGAGAAGGACCATAGGCTGACATTGACATATCATTTGCAAAACCTGAGTGCCAAAAACTAGTTGTCACTATTGCAATAGCCCAAAAGTACATTCGAACACAACTTTTAAACATAATTATGATTATAAAGATAGGTTTTTTAAGGTTTTGTACTTCATACACAGTGAAGGGAAAGCAGTTTTAAGTGTCGTAATTTTGCCTGTAGAAAAAAAAATGAATTATAACATGAAATAAAACCACCTACTGAAACAAGGAAAACAACACAATATTCGGTATCAGTAAACACGAGAGTGAAAGAATGAATGCTTAAATTTGTTGATAGGTGTTATATCAGCTGTGTTTCTAGTGGTTATCCGATATTTTACATATATGTTGTAGTTTATTTGTATTTGTATTGAAGGCCTCTGACCCAAAGTACAATAAACAAAACAATTAATCAGGCACATTTGCTCAAGCAGTCAACCCATTTAAGAGTTGTTCTCGTCTTTTAAGGACAAAATACACATATTTAACAACAGATATATCTGGATTAGCGAGCAGACGTATACAGGATTCTTGAGTTGGATGCCTCCATTGAACTTCCTTCATAAAACGTGACCTAAGTTCACAATATCCCTTGCAAACCAACAGGAAATGGTATTCATCCTCTACAAGACCATCATTGCAAGCCATACATAATCTATTGTAATATTCCACTTTCTCGTGTCTACCCACTTCCACTTGTAGTCTGTGGTTGGAGCAACGTAAACGAGTAAACGCTTGAATAAGACTATTGTGTAGCGGTAACTTAAGATATGGTTCAAAACAGTACAGAGTCTTAAAGTTAGAGTAGAATTTAAGTTTTGCATTATGCTCAATTTCTGATCGCCAACCTTGCTCATAACAGTCATTAACTCTTTGCGCGAAGAAACTTAAAAACGAGACTACGCACGTGACACCTTGATTCAACCAAATTTGATAAAAACCGTATTTTGATAGCAATTGTCTAATAGAAGATACCCAAGTATTTCTTCCATTCCTATCTAAATCAACTAACATGTCATAAGCCGCTTTAGCGTATCTAGTAGGTGGCATTTTCAATAACTTTAGCCAATATTTTACACACGTGACAATACTTTGCATAGAGCGGATAAATTCCACATTCACCCAATACAGCTGCGTTTGAGCAAGAGTTTCCAACTCCAAGAGCAATTTTACAGAATTTAACATAAACATTTTCAAGCCATTCGTATTCTTTGAATCCCCAGATTTCCGCGCCGTAGCACATAATTGGTACAGCAATTTTATCAAACAGTTCAAGTGATAGGCTCAATGGTAATTCCGTGCACCGGTTTCTAATTTTGGAGATGGACATAGCAGCTTTACTACCTTGACGTGCCAGAGTTTTAGTGGCTTTAGACCAGACTAATCTTGGTGTGAAAAATATTTCTAGATATTTATATTGGGAGACAACCTCCACTACTTGGTTTCCATAATACCACTTCTCATACGCTCTGAGTGGCCCGCCATTTCTAAAAACAACGATCTTAGTTTTTTTCAGATTTACACTCATGCCCCAAGAAGAGCAATAATCATAAAGGCAATTTAACATTTTTTGCAAATTAATTTGAGTGCTCGAATACAGAACCATGTCATCAGCATACAACAGCGATTTGACATGCGGAGCCTCTTCATTGATATAAATCCCTCTAATATTTTGGGCATAATCTAGGACTTCGATAAATTCGTTCAGATACATGATAAATAATAGTGGGCTGATCATACACCCTTGTCTGGTGCCGACAGAACAGTCAAAAAAGTCGGTTAACCCTTCTCGGGTCCTTCAGCATGAACGTAATTTGCTGTACATGGATTTCAAGATTTTAAGTACGTTACCATGGACACCAATTTTTTGTAATCTATACCAGAGTAGCATGTGGGAACTCTGTCAAACGCCTTCGAAAAGTCGACAAAAGCACCATAAAAACGACCCCCCGGGCTTAGGGATATATTTTTGGCACATGGCCTGAAGCGTAAACATTTGGTCCTGAGTGCAATAGCCCTTGCGGAATCCCGCCTGTGATTCACGAAGTTCGTCATTTGCCTCAGCCCAGGTCCTAAGCCGGTTGTTCAAAAGTTTGGTGAATAGCTTTCCTACTGCAGACAACAACGAAACCTCTATAATTGTTCTCATCTTCAGTGTTACCCTGTTTAAATATAGGAACAATTATTGCGTCACACCAGCCCTGTGGGTAGTGACCTGTAGCGAGAATTCCATTGAAAAGCAGTTCCAATACAGGAACAATAGCTACCCTCGTACTCTTCAACATCTCAAACACAACGTGATCAATGCCGGCCGCTTTGCCGTTTGGCAGATCCATTATAGCGCAGTCAATTTCCTCACATGAGAAACAAGTGTTCATATCACTGGGTAAATTTTTGTCACAAGCATCACTGGCAGTAATTGCCATGATTTTCTTGTTGTTTTACGACCGCATTTGACATAGTTTCGTTCGGTTCCATCCGTTTATTGAACAACAAATTAAAATACGTGTATCACCGTTCTGGAGTTATCGCAGTTTCCTTCGGAGTACTATTAAATTTTGATTTTACCAAAGCCCAGAATTGCTTTGGATTATTTCTACTATCCAAAATATTTTCTAGCAACTTCGATTGGTGCTCTTTTTCTTTTTCTTTGTATTGCATGCGAAATTGTTTCTTATTTTCTTTGTATACTGCCAATTTTCCAGGGGAAGAGTCTCTCCGAAAAATATTCAAATAGTGATTTTTAGTTTTTTCGCAGTATGTAATTCTTTGTCCCACCAAGGGGGTTGTTTGCTCTGCCTTTTAGCATAAGTACGTTTATTTTTAAACATTGCCATCGATGTAGCAGTTTGTTTATACAGATTTGTGATACCATCTGTTGCACTTTCTAGTGTCGCCACGAGCAATCTGTTCAGCTACTCGATCTAGACTTTCTGATAGGCAATTTGAGAACACTTCATGGAATTCTGCTACTCGGCCACTATCCCACTCCAGTCTAGTGTTTGATTTCGATGCTGATTGGCTAACGCTACAACGACTGTCATACACACAATTACCTGCAACATTACGAACAATAGGAAAATGGTCAGACTCGTCAAATGTGCCTACACTAAAATCTGAAATATGTTGAAAGAGACTTGTCGATACTATCAAATAGTCTACAGTGCTACAGCCACCTGAAGCGTGACATGTAAACTCGCCATGTTTGTCACTCTGACATATATGTTGCCTAGTTTCTTAGAGAAAGCCAGCACCCCATTCCTTCATGAGGTTTGTGCAGAGATGGTAAAATAGATAAACAAAGCCATCTGTATTTTGCAGCACTGTCAAGAAATCTCGACTGGCCATGAGATGGCGATCTAGGAGAGAAATTGCCTCCTGGATATTTGTCTTTGCTATTTGTGCCTGAACAACACACAGTTGCGCTTGTGGTAGCATTTGTACTATTTGTTTTTTTGAATAGAGAGCCGCCATTTCTTTTAATACAAAATAATTTGTCCGAGTGAAATTTACTCTTGTTACCAATAGACTTCTTTTCCGAAACAACGAAAAATCTGTTGATGACAGTGAAAGTCAGCATAGCACACAAAAAATAGACATTTTTTATTTTTATTTTCCCAGCTCCAATGAGTAAGTAACATGGGTCTGGGATTGCCCTGTCTAACTTTACAATTGTTAAGGAAAAATTGGCAACACAAATACACGGTCGAATTGATTTTTACAAAGACAAACAGGAAAAAACATAATAAAAAGTGTTGTGTACATTTCTGAGAAAGGAATATAAAAGCACCCTTTGCGTACTAAATTTTCCGAAATAGAGTTTCTCTACAAATCTTGATATTGTACAATTTCCTCTTGATCTATTTTACTTGATAATTCATAAAGGAAATCCAATAGCTTTATCATTAGCACACCGTATTTATAAAAGTAGTTTCCAAATTTAAAACAATCCAGTGTATTTTTTAAATGTTTAACAAGGGAAATCTCATTAATCGTGAGCACAGGATCATCATGTGCAATAATTTATATTTATTATGACATATATTTATTACTGGCAAAACATTGACTCCAAATCAACATTCCAGGATGGCATGTCATTGTCTTGTCTTATAAATCCTGGCACAGCGCAGTAGTTGTGTGAATCTTCTACTTGACGAAAAACAAAAAACTAAACAGGTAGCACCGACATTTTTGGAAAGTAACCATCGAGATGAATCAACTGACATATGGTAGCCTACATAAATTTAAGGCCATTTGTTACAGAACAAAAAAAAGCTGTTAGCAGGTGGATAGCCGAGGCTAGGCTGTTCTATGAAGTCACTGACATTGTAAACGTACATGTAGTGACAAATGAGAAGCTACTACATTTAGGTCAAGCCAAAATTCCTACAAAATCTCAACTTCAAACTAAAATCCATTGTGAACAACTGCGAATCCAACCAGATGAAGAGATTTTTCCTTTCATTGAGCCAAAAACCTCGATTCTTGTATTGAACTGTCGCAGTATCCATGCTGTCACTGAGTTGGGCCGAATCAGCAACAACTTGTCGACTTAGTCCAGGGAGTGTTGTAGCAAAAATCCGACTTGTATTGCTGGCATACGTGAAGCAAGTTAGTTAAAAACTAAAAAATGCTTGAAATGCGCGAAATAAAAACGAAAGTTTACCTTCGTTACTACAAGAAACCAAAACACAGGAAGTCCTCCAAACGTAGTATCGCGTAAGGCCGCGTGATTTCACGGAGTTGCGAATCTCTTAACGAGTATTTATGCTTTCGCAATGCCACTATCATTTTTTTCTTACAAGTGACACTAAAACACATGTAAGTTAAAGCCGGACATTGCTTAAAATGATCTTGCATGCTCTCCACTAAGATCATGATTCACTTAGAGTAAAATCGGGATAACAAATCTTGCCATAATCAAAGCTCAAATTTTGCACTTAGTGGAAAATTAAGCTGTGAAAATTTATTGGACTGATTTATCTTTGTATCAATGACGTGGCTCAAGAATGCCAATTCCTGCACGTGACCAATGTACTCTCAGAGGTTGCGACCCCGAGACTAGTCGCGAGAGTTTGCACTGTGAATTAGTTCCAGCAGTCTGCTCGACTGCTTTTTGATCGAGTGTTGCAGTTTTCCAATCAAACGTAATTTCATTGCTTCATTTTCATTTTGACAGTTTTGTTCATCAAGCAAGACCATTTAGTTACGTTTCTAGACAACCAGCTCCATTGTATTTTTTAGTGTTGTTCGTACGACTGTGTTTGGTTGGAACCCTTCCGGCTCCGTCTCGTCAGGAACGATCACGGTTTTAAATACGTTTCATACCGGTTTTCGTTATTTCATTTTTAGTATTCCTGTCTACTTGTTTTCTTTCTTACCGGGAACGGGTTGATACCTTTTCGTTTTATTTTTTAACTTGAAGTACCAAAACAGTGGTAGATTTTGATTGCCAGCGAAACTGTAATTAGCTTAGTTAATTGTGAACCCATCCCTGAACTTTCCATATTACAGCTACATTTACACTAAACATTTCCTAGCAAACAAAAATTAAACAACACGTGCCATTAGTTCAAGTTAAAAATATATACAAAAGTGCAAATATGGTGATAGCCAAACAGAAGATTTGGAATCTGCGCAATTTCGGTTGCACTGGCTACATAACTATTATAACTTGTCAGTCATAAAATGAAGAGTGGGCATTAACTGTTCCATAGATTGAAAGATTATTAAAAGAATAACCTATGTGATATTGTTAACTCTAATCAGTGTTTGTAAAACTGTCGAGTATGTCAATACCCACGGTCGTTTATCTTCAATCGTAACCAATGTTTGTTGTTTTAGCTTAATTAGTTCATCGATTTTTAGAAATGGAAAACCAGCTGAATACCGCCATGGTGTTCGTTTTTAACGAAAATTATTAGTTAATGAATTTTGAAAATTCGCCAGTGTGTACAGGCAGAAATGTTTACTACAGTTTATGGTCGGGTAATTTCACTTAGTAATTGGGTCTTGCTCGCACCGGACAATATGGTCATCACAACTGTATCCAACTCTGGCGCCGCGCTCTCTTTGATCCTGGTAAAAGCCGCTCAGAATGACGAGTGGTGAAAATTCCCTCATATCTTTAGAAATGTGTGACTTCCTTATACATGTAAGCGTATTATTCATGGTATGTTCTTAGACCCAGTACTCATATCAATATATCCCAATGAACGTTCTGAAGACCTATTCCAGTGCCTCACTGATTTTTGCTAGGATAGCTTACTTACCGTTGGGTGTGGCTTAACGCATCATGGCGAAGCTGTCGGCATCGACGAAGACATGACTCCCTCCCTTGAAAATACTATTGTGTTTTTATGGTTACAGCTGGTCAAGCCTGGTTTATCCCAGCTTGTTAAGCAACGATACGGTGCGGAGTTGCGCACTGACTGAAATTTCTCAAGCTATGAACTCACTACTTAATGAGCTTAGGTGTATCGAGGACACTCGTTTCATGCGTGTAACCAGCTCTAACACAACCCCCCTCGCCCCGTAGAACCCCGTCGTGTGTCTTATGCACCACCGCCAGCTGCACTTCCTCAGACCACTTCTTGTCTCGGTGCTCGTTCCTCCCGTCTGACGACATACGCGCCTTTGTCACGGTCTACCGATGTTGACAACGCCACTGAGGAAGGTTCCCCACAAGACACAACATGTTACGACCAGTACTGTCCTGACTCCGCTGTCTCGCTTTGCTTACACATAGTCCAGTCTCCTTATCTCGACACGTTTGTTGGTCAAACACCCGTGCATTTGACATTTGATTTCGGGGCGACAGAAAACATAATAAGCGCATTGTGTGCACGTTTGTTGGGAGCAAAAGTTCGTAAAAATTCCCAAACCGCCTTCCAGGCCGATGGTACAACTACTCTACAGGTTGTGGGGGAAACTCGACTTTTCTTCACGCATGACAAGCATTCCTTCGTTTTCGACGGTCTTGTTATCGAGACCTTTGACGTAGACGTATTGGTGGCAACCCCATTTATCACTTCCGGTAACATTTCAGTACGACCTGCTTGCAAGATTATGACGTTGGATCTATGTATTCCTCTGGCCAACCCGTAAACCATTATCCACGACCCACAGCACGACTGTCCCACGTATTATGTTATCCCCTCACGCGACAGCCATATGGCCTGGTGATTGTCTTGAGTTGGAGGCCCCGACTGATTTCACCGATCTTGAAGTAGATATTATAATCGAACCTCGCACCGACACCTTTAGCCTCCGCTCTCCGGGTGTTTACTAGGTATGGCCACAACCCGCCATTCTTGTCCCGACTGATGATAGCATTCGCTTATTCAACAACACCGATGAGCCACGATTTTTGTAAAGAGATGAACAGTTTTGCCAGGTGCAAATGCCGTGTTCACTCCGAAGTTCTAGCTGGATACCCTATAGCCACCAAGTGTACCCCATCAACCCAAACTACCTTGGATCACCACCTTTTTGTAGCCATTGACCCGGACAATATTTTGCATGCTGCAGATCGGGACAGGTTCCGTGCCCTGCATCGCGAATTTGCTCACGTATTTGATTCGCAATACTCCGGGTACAACGTCACCGCAGGACCATTCGAAGCAGTTGTCAACATGGGTCCTACCCAACCTCCACAGAGGAAAGGTTGCCTCCCCCAATACTCCAAGGACAAGCTCCTGGAATTGTAACAAAATTCAACGAGCTGGAGACACTGAGAGTATTCTCCCGTCCAGAGGATGTTGGCATTACAGTAGAATATCTTAATCCCTCGTTTCTAGTCAAGAAACTCCACTGAGGTTTTCGTTTAGTTACACCATTTGCAGACGTCGGCCGATACGCCAAGCCCCAACCATCTCTAATGCCTGACGTAGATTCCGTGCTTCGGAAGATTGCTCAATGAAAGTTCATCATCAAGACTGATATCCTACGAGTGCCTTCTATCAAAATCCTTTGTCACGAGATTCCATGAAATATTGTGGTGTATCTACACCTTTTCAAGCTATCCGTGTCTACGCACATTGCGCCATGGGTATGCCCGGTCCGGAAGCCGCTTTGGAAGAGTTAACGTGTCGTGTATTGGGCGAGCTTTAGGAAGAAGGAGCTGTTACCATAAGCTTTCCGATGACCTCTGCTGAGGTAGTCAGACTATCACGGACTTGATTACCTACTAGAAAAAGGTGCTGTATGCATTGTCCATAACCGACCTCGGTCTATCCTCTACGAAGTCAGTCATAGCTCCACGACGCACAGAAGTCCTCGGCTGGATTTGGGAGACGGGTACTTTACAAGCTAGTTCACATCGGATAGCTGCTCTCTCGTCTTATCCCAAACCTGGCACTGTTCGACAAAAGCGATCGTTCATCGGAGCCGTGAAAGATATGTCGAGAGTAATGCCTTACTGTGCATCTCTCATCGCCCCAATGGACACCGCTATATCTGGGTGCGAATCAAAAGACCGCATTACCTGGACCGATGAGTTACATGTTGCCTTTACCTCGGCCCAAAAGGCATTGTCCACGCATAAAACTATCACTCTACCCCGACTGGACGACTAGCTAAGGATAGTCACGGACGCCTCCACCAAACAGCCAGACATCGCCGGTACACTATATCCAAGGAGTGTAATAGAATAGGAGAGTTCACTTGTGAGTTCGCTGTTACAGTTACTACTAGCCCCGCCAAGTGGTGACTAAGCAACTGTCAACCAGGAAGCGCCAAACCAATAGGGAAGAACGCATTTTGCAGTGCGATAAATTGCATGAATTCATCCACGAAAACCCCAGACGTGTCATTTTTTAGGTTTTCTAAGGATCCAGAATGGTAAGGATTATCTGTTATTCAAAAATATGATGCATTGGCTTTCATTTTGTGTGTTCTGTTCATGGTTGTTAGACAAGTCTATTGCAGTCCCGTTGTCACTGTTGTCTGCAGTGTAGGCTAGGCCTACTGTACAGCCCGGCTGCCGACGGATGAACGGTGTGATCTTCAGCTTTTTGGATACTTGCAGTTCATGAATTCCAAATCAAAATGTCACCCGTACGATCGCAGGGATAATTTTAGGACAACATACCCATGCCCATGGCCATGGGTAATATGACTGGTGACACGACCATGGCACAATCACAGCCACAGGGCCACAAGTCTGTCATGAGTCAAGTTAGAGAATCTGTGGGTCTCGGTGAAAAGTGAAAAATCAACATAATTTTAATGTGCCAGTTGGACCGATTAAGTTAAGCAGTGCGTCATTGAAAACTTAATTCCATGTGTCAATGATGCGGAGGCGCGGCCCTGTTAAAATATCCGTGGATCGACATTTGAATGCGAGTTTTTTTTCAGTTGACACCCGGCAAAACGCTTTTGTCTCTTTCACAATCACAGTGCGACAGGAATTCTGTAGTGTAGTGCACTTTAGTGTAGGCTACCAGTCTTCTGTGAACCTAGTGAGTATGAGGTTTGTTCCTGAGTCTGTCAGTCATTGATTTCTGTTCAGGTGCAAGCGCTGGGAGCTGACCCTATGAATAGAGATTCAGCCTATTTGTCCAAGAAGTGCAAGTTATGCTCTCATCACTTCGAGGAGTCCATGTTCAGGAATGAAGAACAAGCTGGTATTGACTGCAGTGCCCGAACAATATTTGATGTCCCGAATCTACCAAAAAATGAAGATGTCAGGGTCAAAAAGTTCTCCGGAAATTATATTACAGCTCTAGAATAGGCTTTTTGCATTTCTGATTATCGCTTCACAAAGCAAGTACTGGAACATCACGCGTAGAAAGGACAATTAGTCAAAATCTGGTTTTCGTATTTTACTAAGGTTGATTAGATTGAAACATTTTATGAATGGTTAGCCTGTGATTTGGAGAGAGCCAAGGTGAAACTGATGGATCATTCAGGGTCTGAATGGTGGGCTGAAATTTTGTTAAACCCAAGCTATCCGTATTATTTTCTTCTCGATGACAAACACCTCTGTGAATAAATTAGTTTCCAGCTTTATTTATAACGCATTTCTTTGGCGAAAAGTGCTGTTGTTTACTAGTGAATTAATAGAGAGTGACAAGGTTGGTCAGATTTTCTTGTTGTATTGGTTGGTGTATGTGTTGCCTATTTTGTACGTTTTTGGAGATTGTGATTAATTTAAAGCCCCAGTTGTGGCTAGGTATCAGATATGATCTTGTGGTCTGGCTTTACTTACACGAAATATTTACTGTTATTGATAATAGGAACTGTGGGTATATAAAATAAAAAAAATTGGTTTTATCCTCCAAGTCTTTTTAATTCACTTTTGTATGAAGCTATGTGGGTAGTGAATATTTTGATTGCTGTTCAGTACATTTTTTGTCGTGACATTTTGAACTTTGACTTGTTATGATTGATGATATACCCAATATTACTACGTTTTGTAAGTTGTGAGCTATTCTACATATTAACAACTGACTTGTAACTGTTGGTGAGTAGGAGAGTGGGATTGAGTTCACCCTATACGGGCATGTCTAAGAAAAAATGGAATGTTCTAAAATTGTATTACGATTTTGTGGTAGTGATGAATTGTCTCGCTTTCTTCTTCTCACGTGTGTAACACCCACTGCACAAAACAATTGTCTGCATTGCTAGTAGCCTGGTGCATTGAATAGGGCACACACGCGAAGTTGTTGGGTGGAGATGAAACCAGCAGTGAGCTGGGAGCAACATGTTTGTCAATGGTCAGGGGAGCAACCAAAATGTGTGACGATGGGAGGGGCTCAACACACATGTGGCATACATACCCATTGGTTTTTACCTGTTTAGCACTCCTCCCATGTAACACCCGTTTGGCACCCACCTGGTTTTTGCCTGGTATACCCTTAGCAAGCACCTGGGGGAATTCGCCTCTGAACCCCCAGGAGCAATCATTCAAATTATGTAGTCCATGGAGGTATGAACTGTTATAAGGAACGATAATTGCCTTGTTAAGAACTCAAGCATGAAACAAAACCAAGATGGATTTCGAAGGGAGCGTCAAGAGAATAAAAACAAATACACTTTAATATTGATTAAAATACACATTTTCTTTCTCATTCGATTGTAAGTGGACGTTAGTTTATGTATTCTAACCATTTTCAATCACACAGTAATTTTATTGCACGTTGAATGTCATTAAAGTATGAATTTATGATTGCTTACATTGTTCGGACTGCGCTCCTAACTAAGTGTTGATTATTCACCGATTGGAGCGCTAGTGTTTCGACCGGTAACCATTGCGGCGAATGGCAAAATGGTGGAGTGAACTCTCCTGTACTAGTACACTCCTTGCTATATCTCTCTGGTGAGGACACGCGACGTGTCTGCGGCAAATTCAGTGCGAAACTGAAATCACGACAGGTCACTTGGCTCCCATGTGAAATTGAGGCTCTCGCCATTGCTGCCTCCGCGAAACATTTTAGCCCCCATCTGATTCAGTCAGCACATCCTACCATCAAACTCACAGACAGCATGCCTTGTGTACAAGCTTTCAAGAAACTCTGCAGAGGCAATTTTTAAATCAGTGCCCGAGTGTCGACGTTTCTGTCCACCGTTTCCCGCTATCAGGATACCGTTCGTCACGTATCTGGTGCCACTAACATCGTCTCCGACTTCGCGAGTCGCCAGAGCCCAGAGTGCACCCACGCTTTTCGCCAAGTGTGCCTTTTCGTGAACGCTCTGGAAGATTGTGTGGTGCTCCGTGCGACTGCTGCCGAGGTCCTTCAGGGAGAACACAAACTTCTCTTCACCACGAGGTCATCCTGGTTACCCATTCAGTCCGAGTCTCCCGATTTATGACGAGTACACTCTCATCTCACATAAGGGACGCGGCCCTCAAGGAAAGTAACAAAATAGTCGAGATATTAAACGCTATCTCAAAGTCGCCACTATCGCGTCAGATGGTTTACTTGTAGTTCGGCGAGACCAGCCTCTCGTAGCTCGCGAAGAACGCATCATCGTTCCACGTCTCATCTTAAACGGCTTACTCACGGCACTTCACTTACGGTTGGATCACCCCACCTCCCATCAACTGAGACTCGTCACCCAACGATACTTCTTTGCACTCGATTTATACTCTGCCATTGACCGTTGCACACGCATGTGCTATCAATGTTGTTCAATGCGCTCTTTCTCCAAAACCACGATCCTGCGGAGTACCTCTGATACCCGTGCCGCCGTTGGGACGTGGTTTGCAGCTGACGTCATGAACCGCGAGCGACAACTCATTTTGGTACTCGAGAGTGAGTCACAGCGGCTTGTATCATTGCTACTCAACGCCACGAGGATCTACGAAATGTTCTTCTCCAAATGTGTCTCGAATTGCGCTCGTTAGATGGCCCTCACGCAGTTATCTGTATAAACTCGGCTTCAGGTTTCCAGGCCCTCCATGAACGTCATCTCATTTCAATTGAGATTGGACGCATCAAGAATCCCAACCTTAACCCTGTTGCAGAGAAGGCCATACAGGAGTTGTCACTCGAGTTACTGCGTGATCAGCATGGTACCGGCAGTGTCAGTTCCTTAGAGCTGGCCGTTGAGGTTGCTTGAACAGCCGTCTTCGCTCCACCGGCTTGTCCGCCAGAAAGATGTGAGTTCAGCGCCACCAGTTCACCATTTGCCAAATACCAGTCCATGACGACTTGCTGATCTCTTCCCAACGACAACGGCGCTCCATTAACCACGGACCCAGTGCGCGATCCAAGTCTCTTTGTCCAACCGGCAGTAAAATGCAACGCATCCATCGGCATCCTTGTTTACCTCTACTCCGACAGGGACAAGTCCAGAGTCCGTCCACGATACCTCGTAGTAGCTTCCGATGGCGTGTGGTTGAGTGTCCAGAAATTTTCTGGCGATCGGTTACGTACTGTGTCAAAGGCACCGAGTGTTACCGTGTTCCGTCAGAGGTTACTGACATTCCAGCTGCATCATCTGTTACTGCCCCTAGTGACGACGACGACGACCACGAGATCACATCGTCTTCTCCTGTTCCCGTATCCGTTTCGTTGTTGCCTTTGTCCTGTAGTCCAGCTCCATGGTACAACGACGGTTTACCACCTTCACGTGGCCCTCTTGTCGCCCTACCAGTAACTCCCACCATCGCTCCTCCCTCTGATGCGTCCCCCCAGAATGGTTCTACGACAACGCCTGATAATCCAGAAGCCCAGGAGATTACGACGGCAGCGCCACAAACCTCATTGGCAAATGGACGACTGGATTTACTATTTTATGTTTTCAACTTTACCCGTTCTTAGTGTAAATTTGGCTCATTTTCTGTGACAGGAGAGGCAATCATGTTACTGTACTATACGGAAAGCAGTGACATTTGGTTTCATAGTGTTTGTTCTGCACTGAAAAGTTTAGCCCCCTATAGTAACAGATGTGTTTACGTGACTTAAAAAGCTTTACTAAGTGTGTATGTTTGAGCTTGCATACATTCTTACCGTTTTCCAATGTTTCTATTGTAAACGATATGTACAATGTGAAACTGTTGCCCAACTACTTTTTTTGTTAATTCCATGTCTGAGCAGTCAATGTAGTATTTTCTTATAGCCTTACAGGCCCTTGAAGTAAAATTTAAACAAAATGAGAAGTTAGCTTTGTAAAAAACCCAATCCAATGTTTGTGTTGCTCATATATTACATTGTATTTGCCAATTGTCCGCTCTTGGCGTTCTATTCCACTTTTCTAATTTTCTCGCAATCCCGCCACACCACCAAATGTCCTACTTTTTGACACACGGCAACACTTACATTATCATAGACTACTGTAAATTCCAAAGGTACATAACACTATTTTCCTGTTCGACTGAAATGAATAAATGGGACGTTTGATTGGTTTTTGAGGCACCAACAATTGCCTATTTGATTTAAAAAAACAAGAAAAACCGTCGTCGGGCGATTTTGGGTGTAACGTCTCCCGTTCGACAAAAAACGGTGTCGGTACGTTTTTGTGTGTTGCGGCAAACCTTTCGCCTATGCGTTTTGATATAAACCCAGACGCCCAGCTTTGTATCCGAAAGTCCCGCCCTTCAATCCAGTTATCTTTATCTCTCATGAGTATTGTTATTTTCCAGAGTCCACTTTCTATAGTAACATACTCTGCATGTATCGGGATCATCTATTTTTACTTTCTGAAGAAATGAGTTTGTTTACAGAGTAACCCATGTCAGTCCAACGAACTGCCAGGTCTTTGCAAACCCACAAATCACTTCCCATCTTGCTAAGGGTCACAGGTTGAGACCAATCATTATAGCGATAAGTGGTCTAAATTAATAGTGGTTTTAAGAACTGTAACGATACTTCACTCATTTTTATGTATAAAGTCGACTATATTGACAGTCAACCTTAAAAAAATTAATATTGAAAAGTAAGTATGGTTTGAGAAAAAAAAGGATATTTGTGGAGGGAAAGAAAGGTACCTGTAAAGGACACCTAACCTATACGAATGTCCACTGGGGATTTTCGAAAGAGACCCTACCAGGAGACAAGGCTCGAAATAGCTGAACTGGATACTCCTTTTGCATGTCTAGGACATGTGTGGAAATTGTGGGTAAAATGTCAGCATTTATTATTTTTTTTAGTAAAGAATCGTCGAAATAGTTCAGATTTACCACGTGCCAGTTTCCAATACAATAACGCAAAGGTATAGCAAACCCATATGACTGGCCTGCAAGCTCCCTAAAAAGGGGAACACTTCCGAAAAGTTTACACAAATCAGAAAACGGCGAGCCTCTGGTATCGATGATTCTAAATACGAATTCGATGTATTCATGACGTAGTAGAAAGCTGTATTTAGTCAAGATAAAACCCTATTCAGTGTTAAATTGTTCTGTTGCAAGGGCCTGATCAACTACTGTTCATATACTCATCAGGAGGGTTGGATGGCTGCCAAAATACTCACTTGAATGTTAACGATAAGCTCGTCAATCGAGATGGATTCATTGTCGCCTTTGAACTTTTGAAACAACTGCTCGATTTCGCCAGGAGTCAGTGTAATTGAACATTCATCCACTCCTTTTTTGAACTCATCCCAAGAGAGAGACCTGCTCCCATCGTCATCCATTATCCTAAAAATTCTGTAAAACACTCGACAAATAGGTAGTGTACATGTATCCATTCTTCAGAGTCAACACAATTTTCAAAGTCCCGAAATCCACTACAATTGGGACAGCCATACTGTATACGTTGGTAACTACACAAGACTACCAAGACTGTCACAATTTCCCATTCCGTCAGGACTTGTTTCAGTTTGACTAAAAGTTATTTCTGGACTTGGGAAAAATTGGTAATGATAGTTCACCTTGTGTACTATTTCCCTCGCTCTAGACCTCATTATTAAAATAATGGATTGGTGCAGCTCGAAGAAAAAGAAGCAATAACTCGACCTTACATACTACTGAACGCAAGGGAACGTTCTAAGTGTCAGGAATTCAAAGCAACTGAAACATTTACATGTCTCCTAAATGATCGTAAAGCCAAAACCAACCAAGTCCATGGTTTACAAAGCGAGCTTTTCCGTCCGAAAAGTTCAGCTCATGCCGATGTCTACCGCCTATCCAGTCTGCTCTGATAAAACACAACACTGCTCTGATACAGCATGTGAACAGATGCTGGTATATGGCTTAAGAGCATGTTCGCGAATGGACCAGGCAGAGGGTGATAAACGCTATGTCACAGATTCTCTTTATATTTTGTCTAAGAGATGACACTGGCCCCACTGACTCCAGACTACCTTTATTTTTTCAAAACGCCCCCTTTTGGTTTCCATGGATACTATTTGTTTCCGACAAGTTTTCAGCCTGGCAGCAGCTAAGTTTTAGTAAAATTCCGGCAATTACGTTGCGCAGTGGAAGTAACGTTGAAATATTGAAACTGTGTTATTGATCAGGTGTGACCTTTGACTACTTTAGTCATGAAAATTTAAAAGATTTCGATAATTTTTTGTCTGTTTTTAGAGCCGCATAAGATGAGTACTTTTAGTGATTTTTGAAACTGTCAAAATTGGCTAAATTCGTATCCCGATATCTCGAGATCTCATTACAAGTTACTTCCGTGGGACTTATATGAGGTTCACAGTCAACGACTTCACTACAGGTTGGCAACCGCTCGAGAAGGGGATAATGACAGGGTGCACCATATCGATCATCCTTTTCATCATGGCTATGAATGTCATCATCAAGCGGGCTAGTAAAGAGTGCAGAGGACCTTTGTTGCAGGGTAAAAGGATGCCACCTTGCAGAGCATTTGTGGATGATTTGACGATTACGACAGGGTTTGCGGTAGGTGCCGCTTGGGTGGTCAAGACACTGGGCGAGCTGGCTAATTGGGCACGCATGAGTTTCAAGATGGAGAAGTCCCATAGCCTTGTCATTGTTAAGGGAAAAGTCAACCCACATCATACGTTCAAGATAGGTTCAGAGGACATTCCATCTGTGAGCAGAAAACCAGTTAAGTACTTAGGGAAGTTCTACAGCGGGTCTTTGAAAGATGTGGAGCATGTAAAGGCAGCCATCAAAGAGCTGAGTGACAATTTGATCAAGATTGAGAAGAGCGGTCTCCCGGGGAGATTCTAAGTCTGGTGCTACCAGTTTGGACTTTTCCCTAAAGTTATGTGGCCACTGACAATGTACGATTTCTCAATTTCAACTGCAGAGAAAATGGAAAGGATGGTGAGCAGATGGTTAAGAAAGTGGTTGGGTGTCCCACCGAGTTTTGCAAGACTCGGCTTATACAACAAAGGAGGCGCAGTTTCTGTGCCTGTGACATCGATTGTGGAGGAGTTCAAGGTGATAAAGTGCAGAACATTATTGACTCTGCGGAACTCGAGAGATGAGATGATCAGAGAGAGTGAATTATCGGTAGATTCTGGAAGAAAGTGGAAGGCTGCTGTAGCAGTGGAGGAGGCAGAGAGAAGGTTACGGCATAAAGATATCGTGGGAACCGTCTGCCATGGAAGACAGGGATTGGGAATGGTTCCGGGGATGAGGTGGAAGTTGTCAACAGGCAAAGAGAAGCGCAAAATGGTTTTGGGCGAAGTTATATCCCAGGAGAACGAGAGAAGGTATGCTGAAGCGGTCGGACTGAGGAAACAGGGTACATGGACATCATGGGAAGGAGTGAACAGCAGAAGGATAACTGGTAAAGACCTTCTGTCTTCAGACCAATTCAGATTGGTTCCATATATGACACTCTCCCAACACCTGTAAATCTTCGAACTTGGGGCAAAACTGAGGATGACAGCTGCAGGGGCTGTGGCAAGCGGTGTACCTTAGAACACGTTCTATCCAGCTGTAGAGAAGCTCTCACTTCAGGGAAGTACACTTGGCGCCATGATAAGCTTCTCAAGTGTATTGCACATGTTTTAGATCTGGAGAGAAGGAAGGCGACTAACTCTGGCAAAGCACTCATTCAATTCAACAAAGGCGGGGTATCCACTAAGAGGCGTGATTTAGGTATTCTAGGTATAGCTGTCGACTGGAAGATGGTGACGGATGTGGTAACTAGGGGTTCATTCCCAAGCCATATTGCGGTAACCCAGTTACGACCAGACATAGTGTTGTGGGCAGACAGCAAGAAGATAGTGACTTTGATCGAGTTAACGGTGCCGTGGGAGACTAGGGTGCAAGAGGCTCACTAGAGGAAACTACTCAAGTATGCAGAGCTATCGCAGGAATGTGCAGCGAATGGCTGGAAATGCTTCTGTCTCCCCATAGAAGTTGGATGTCGAGGCTTTATTGCTGGAAGCATGTGGCGGATGACGAAGCTACTGGGCATTTCATCAAGAGGGTGAGCTGTTATGTTTAAGTCTACTGTAAGAGCAGCGGAGGAAGCAACCGTGTGGCTGTGGTTACAGCGTGAGAACAAATGGCAACCCCAGCGTCGGCTGGAGGTCTGATCAGCCTTCAGAGACCTACCATCGGAGAGGGTTCTAGGTCAAGGTCGAAACCCACGATGAAGATTGACTCCTAGCTGACGACGACGCTGGGTAGCAGATACCACCATGTTTACAAGTAAGTTAACCTCTGAACAGAGTTCAGTGACAACCAGGAATAGGCTGGGAGACAACCTGGAGAGGCAGGTGGCAGCTGGAGAGACAGCAGACAGCTGGAAAGACAGCAACCAAACTGCCGGAGAGGCTAGCAACCTACCTCCGGTGTAATGTCAAGTGCTACAAGTAACCATATGAGAGAATACCCTCAGGTACCTCCCAAGGCCCCAGGAACCAACAAGAGCTGTCCACAATTTTCCACGCAAGGAGAAGCTGAAGTGGCCAAAGGGTGCGGCAGAGAAGGAATGGAAACAACTAGATGAGGACATTGACTAAATCCTTGAGGTAACGCTGGTGGGTTCTGCTCAGAAGAAGATGGGAACGATGACTCAGTTGGTTTACTCGATTTGCAAAGAGAGATTTGGGGAAGAGGAGAGGAGAAAACCCAGAGAACCAGCCGGCCCAAGTAGAAGGCAGATAGAGATTTCTCAAATCGGGCAGGAATTGCGACATATGAAGAAGTTGTGGAAGAAGGCTGTTCAGCAGGAGAAAGAAGGTTTGGCACAGCTTCGGTTCGAGTTAAGGTCTAGGCTTTTGAGATTAAGCAAAGCTGAACGTCTGAGGAAGAAGAGAGCCGAGCGTACACGCACAAGAGAGAGGTTTATGGCTAACCCTTTCAAGTTTGTAAAGGGCATTCTGGGGAAGGAGGCCAGTGGGCGTCTGAAGTGTACACAGGAGGAGCTGGAAAACCATCTGAAGGACGTGCACAGTGACGGGGCCAGGAATGCACAGTTGGCGGACTTCGATTGGCTGGATGTTGAGGATGCACCAAGTGTAGCCTTGGAAATGGGGGACATCAAGTTCTCAGAGGTGAAGAATGTCATAGAAAAGTCAAGATCAGGGTCAGCCCCAGGGCCGTCGGGTCTGCCTTATAAAGTGTATAAGAAGTGTCCAAGGCTGTTGAGGCGTCTGTGGAAGCTTCTGAGAGTTATATGGAAACAGAAGATTCTGCCTGACACTTGGGGTAAAGCAGAAGGGGTGTATATCCCGAAGGTGAAGGGAGCCATCAGGATCGGTGATTTTCGTCCCATCTCGCTTCTAGATGTGGAAGGGAAGATCTTCTTTGCAGTCATTTCAGCCAGGATGACGAGTTATCTCCTGAGCAACAAGTTTGTGGATCCAACAGTACAGAAGGGTGGAATTCCTGGATATGCAGGGTGTCTGGAGCATAATAGCGCCATAACAGAGCTCATTAAAGATGCTAAGCGAAACAAGGCTGATTTAGCAGTGGTATGGTTGGACATGGCAAATGCCTATGGATCGATGCCCCATGCACTAATTGAATTGGCAATGGAGACCTACCATATCCCTAGAGAACTTCGAGATCTCATTACAAGTTACTTCCGTGGGACTTATATGAGGTTCACAGTCAACGACTTCACTACAGGTTGGCAGCCGCTCGAGAAGGGGATAATGACAGGGTGCACCATATCGATCATCCTTTTCATCATGGCTATGAATGTCATCATCAAGCGGGCTAGTAAAGAGTGCAGAGGACCTTTGTTGCAGGGTAAAAGGATGCCACCTTGCAGAGCATTTGTGGATGATTTGACGATTACGACAGGGTTTGCGGTAGGTGCCGCTTGGGTGGTCAAGACACTGGGCGAGCTGGCTAATTGGGCACGCATGAGTTTCAAGGTGGAGAAGTCCCGTAGCCTTGTCATTGTTAAGGGAAAAGTCAACCCACACCATACGTTCAAGATAGGTTCAGAGGCCATTCCATCTGTGAGCAGAAAACCAGTTAAGTACTTAGGGAAGTTCTACAGCGGGTCTTTGAAAGATGTGGAGCATGTAAAGGCAGCCATCAAAGAGCTGAGTGACAATTTGATCAAGATTGAGAAGAGCGGTCTCCCGGGCAGATTCAAAGTCTGGTGCTACCAGTTTGGACTTTTCCCTAAAGTTATGTGGCCACTGACAATGTACGATTTCTCAATTTCAACTGCAGAGAAAATGGAAAGGATGGTGAGCAGATGGTTAAGAAAGTGGTTGGGTGTCCCACCAAGTTTTGCAAGACTCGGCTTATACATCAAAGGAGGCGCAGTTTCTCTGCCTGTGACATCGATTGTGGAGGAGTTCAAGGTGATAAAGTGCAGAACATTATTGACTCTGCGGAACTCGAGAGATGAGATGATCAGAGAGAGTGAATTATCGGTAGATTCTGGAAGAAAGTGGAAGGCTGCTGTAGCAGTGGAGGAGGCAGAGAGCAGGTTACGGCATAAAGATATCGTGGGAACCGTCTGCCATGGAAGACAGGGATTGGGAATGGTTCCGGGGAAGAGGTGGAAGTTGTCAACGGGCAAAGAGAGGCGCAAAATGGTTTTGGACGAAGTTAGATCCCAGGAGAACGAGAGAAGGTATGCTGAAGCGGTCGGACTGAGGAAACAGGGCGCATGGACATCATGGGAAGGAGTGAACAGCAGAAGGATAACTGGTAAAGACCTTCTGTCTTCAGACCAATTCAGATTGGGCTTTTTACTTGGTTCCATATATGACACTCTCCCAACACCTGTAAATCTTCGAACGTGGGGCAAAACTGAGGATGACAGCTGCAGGGGCTGTGGCAAGCGGTGTACCTTAGAACACGTTCTATCCAGCTGTAGAGAAGCTCTCACCTCAGGGAAGTACACTTGGCGCCATGATAAGATTCTCAAGTGTATTGCACATGTTTTAGATCTGGAGAGAAGGAAGGCGACTAACTCTGGTAAAGCACTCATTCAATTCAACAAAGGCGGGGTATCCACTAAGAGGCGTGATTCAGGTATTCTAGGTATGGCTGTCGACTGGAAGATGGTGACGGATGTGGTAACTAGGGGTTCATTCCCAAGCCATATTGCAGTAACCCAGTTACGACCAGACATAGTGTTGTGGGCAGACAGCAAGAAGATAGTGACTTTGATCGAGTTAACGGTGCCGTGGGAGACTAGGGTGCAAGAGGCTCACGAGAGGAAACTACTCAAGTACGCAGAGCTATCGCAGGAATGTGCAGCGAATGGCTGGAAATGCTTCTGTCTCCCCATAGAAGTTGGATGTCGAGGGTTTATTGCTGGAAGCATGTGGCGGATGACGAAGCTACTGGGCATTTCATCAAGAGGGCGAGCTGATATGTTTAAGTCTACTGTAAGAGCAGCGGAGGAAGCAACCGTGTGGCTGTGGTTACAGCGTGAGAACAAATGGCAACCCCAGCGTCGGCTGGAGGTCTGATCAGCCTTCAGAGACCTACCATCGGAGAGGGTTCTAGGTCAAGGCCGAAACCCACGATGAAGATGGACTCCTAGCTGACGACGACGCTGGGAAGCAGATACCACCATGTTTACAAGTAAGCTGGCACAGGTTTCAGAACATTTTAGTGCCAACCAGTGTGTTGAGCTGTTTTAGGTCTACAAAATTAGACAAAAAAAAGTCCTGGCGCGAACGGATTTCATGTCATTTGAAGTCAAAAATGACTGGTGGTTACGCCATTTCACCACAATGAGTAATGCCGACAAACGTCAACAAAAAGTGAACATTTTTTAATAGTTGGCCAGCAAACGGCGAATCAATTTATCATTCATCAAATTTTGTATTTTCTAGGCACCGAGGGTACACTACTTTATTTCCAGAAAGTGCTCGTTGTCATGGAATTAGGATACTTACTACGCAAATAGCAGTAGTTTTGGCAGGACACCTTTTGCGAGAGTCGAAATTCAAATCTCACTGGTTTTACAAAGCTCCGTAATCTTATTTGCACGGCTAAAAACAAAAAAGAAACAACGCCGACAAATCATTTTCATAACACTTTCCTTCAAAAATCGTGTTGCCCTCTCCCCACTTGCGACGTTCCAAATCTTACAGTGTTGTATGAATAAGAACATTTATTTATGGTTTTATCTGTGACTGTCCTATTTACAAAGATGCTTACTGTGGGTTAGCTGTGCAGTGTGTCTGAACAAACATTTCTTTAGGAATCTTCAAGTGGTTTTGATGCAGGGCGTTGAAAGCGGAGGACAGTGTCAAGGTGAAAGATTCATTGGCAATTACAGGCAAATGCAAAACCACTGGTCAGAGTCATTCCGTGGACGTTATATAGCCGCCAGTGTCCCAATAACTTCACTTTTGAGGTGGTATGGCTGGCTAATGTTATCATTTTGCTATCTGCGCGCATTTTGCTGTGATTGACACAAGTGAAAAATGTGAGACTTTCGAGTAGCAATGGGGGCTGACAGCATGGAATCAGCTACCAGTGAGAAGATACTTCACCTGAGCAGTGGGAGGCACAGAGGAACGTACTTGAATAAGTGTGTGTGACTAGTTCTGAGAAGTCTAAAGAGTGAATTCATATCACTTCTCAGTCCTCCAGAGGGCAAAGATACATGTATCCTGTTCCAGGTGATCAGCTGTTACTTGACTATATAAATGCCTCATGTTGGAAGCATGATCCACTGCAGATGTCATGTGAAAGAAGTGAGGATGATAAAGGCTGCTTTCAGTATAAAGTCCATATGTACACGACAAGCATTGTATTGTAGCTCATGTTTTTCCATCTCGGCAGACAAACAATATACAGCATATAAACTTTGAAACTCAGTTCAAAATATAACTTCATGCACATTGGGTTCTAACTGCTAATTAGTCTTCGAGGTGTTTTAATGGCAAGACTACCAACTTTCTAAGGAAAAATCACATCAGAGATATCTAAATGTGGTATTTGATCTAAGTGCTAATGGACTGGCTCAAATAGGAGACTCCTATGTTAGTTGTTCAAAATACAGGTGACCTCGCTTACATGTACCTCCTCATCCCATACGGTACACATAACTCCCCAGTCTGTATATACAACGTTGGACCACTCTAAAGTAAAAAGTGACATTTAATGCGACTAGAATCTGGTTTAACACTCATTGCCTGGTTAATTTATACAAACTACCATGGAAAACACGAGATGTCTAAATTTGTTAAAAGATCTAAATACCAGTGAATTGGCTCAAACATGACACTCCTAATGTTAATTCAGAATACAGGTGACCTCGGCACCTCCCTTAACTCATCATCACATACTGTACAAATAACTCTCATTCTGCAAAAACAATGTTGGAACAAATTAAAGTCAAAATGATATTTAATGTGACTGAACACTGGTCATCCAGTTAAGTGGTACAAAGTAGCATGGAAAAACGAGATATGTAAATGTGTTCTTTGATCTAAATGCCAGTGAATTGGTTCAAGTATGCCTAAGTCACTACCTTTCCTTAAGCTTGTACATATGTTAACACTCAGATAAGGCTTCGCTTTTTAGTTAAGTGAGATTGAGTGTAATATGAATTTGAAAGATGAAAACTGAAATACCAGCATCTTTAAATAAATTGGACAACAAAGTTTCAACCAGAACACTGACTAAACATCCTAAATTTTACTGACAAAATCACAGCAAGTGTTGCTATATTGCATTTTGCATTTATCTCAGTTTCTACAATATCACATCAATAACAACTGGTTAAATCACTCAGACAACCCAACAGATTGTATAATGTTCGAACAAAGACGAAATCCGGAGTATTACTGGACATCACTGACTGTCAAGTTCATTATCTCCCTCATCTGACCATTTTCCATCGCGGTTCAAGGCAGCCAAGCGTGAAAAGAAACCTTTATCCTGTTGCAGTGTCAGCCAGCCTTCCTCCCGAAACTGCTCATCCGTCTTCATCGCCTGCTCAGTTTTTGCGGAGTCTGCTTTGTTGCTCTACTTTCTGAAAAATGACAGGCAGGTTGTAACACTCTCGAATTATACACTTTTTGCAAAACTTTGTAGAGCCCAGCCACTACACAGGTGACTGCCGCTGAGTGATCCTATGATTTTAGCTGAGATAATTCATTTGACCCATGGAGTGTAATATGTAAAACGGCCATAAGTACAACAAGAAAAAATACTGTGGGTACTTGATTTATTTTTGCCAGTTTGATTGGATTCCTTTGGACATCAAATGAATATCATATCCAGACAACAAATGTCAACATAGTGGTACTCATAAAACATAACGACACGCTATGATTTCCAGAATTACATAATTCACTGACAGCTGAAGTGAAAAGAAATTCCGGAATTCAGGTTGTCAGTTAAAATTGGAATTTATAATGTTATAACTACAGCATTCATCAATATATCTACAGAAAAAATACTTCCTGTAATGAACTAAAAAGAAGACGCATAACAATATCGGTTGTTGAAAAGTAAGTCAATGAGATATTGCATTTTCCGCTTGCAACAAGTACAGGCCACTAGATGCACATAATCTCAGACTAAACTTACAACAACACAAGACGCTACTAGTAAGTGGACTGAATAGCTCTAGGCTAGCCTAGACTCCAACAACGGCAACAGGGCAGGTATATCACTGATTTGCCCTTAGGAACACAAGACTGTTAATCAATTGTTTACAGTGATGCAGGCATATGACTACTAAATTTCACCAGTGTGTACAATAAAAAGCTCTGTCTTTACTACATGTTCAAAAACAAGTACTGTTGTTACATTTTTGTGGTACATGCATGGTCACACAGTTTGTGATCTTCCTGAAAGGAGGACCAGTAACTTGCATTGCAGGGTACTGTATTAGAATAACATCTGTTGTTTCTAGCGGTGCTAACTGGTTCTCGAATAATGTATCCACAAAACTGACTATTACCGCCACAATGCTATCGTGATAACCTCAAATTCAAACAAAGCAGTAGTAGTACTCACCAGATCCAACAGGAAAGAACACAAATGCATTGACATTGTTGAGTTCCTGTGAAAGTAAGTTGATTTTAGACATTTCAACCAGCATCCCCACTTCAGGCTTGGCACGCGAGCGACAACTAATGAAATGGGTGTTTGCAGAGTCTACATGGTTTCTACAGAATTCCAAGATGAGCCCAGTGTCTTGCCCTTGCCTTGGACGCAGTCACACAGGCGTGACACGGGTCCGGTAAACACGCATTTGTAAATTGTCCGACTCTCACCAAAATCAGTTGCTGCACAGTCTGTAGGTGCGGCGGTTTTGTACTCACTTTATGCCGCATCAAGATTTCACCCATGTGCACAGGACATTCTTTTGAGGTTCCGTACACTTCATCACACTCCATCATACAAGCAGATAACATAGCAAGCCAGGATCAACCATTTTGCCACCACTAAAGTGACACCTGTTGTTGGACACTGGGTTCACGAAAAACACGGAATTTTAATTAAAAAGGAAAAATACCTTAAACAATTGCGCCTGACTTAATGACACTTAACTAAATATTAATAACACAAGTTTTGAATAAAAACTACGCACTTTACTGGTGTTGTAATGTTCCAAACAGGTATCGGTATTGAAGGTAATTTCTACTCAGGTGGTTGTCGCAATCTTGCAATTTGTATAGAAAAATGCTCTGCGCCAGAAAATGTTATTGTATTAATCAACATCAATAAGATAGAAACGTCTAGTGTAAAAGTCTGGTGGTGATCAGTGTTGTGCCAGCTGAGATATACGGGCTCAAAGTGTGGCAAAATTGCAATGACTTGTTAACCTCTGACCCCTCTATAATTTATGCCAGAAATTTTTAACTTAGCGGCAGAGTTAATGAGTATTGTTTAACATCTTTGTAAAGCCGAAGACTTGCTTTATTTAAAAATTAAAAACAAATAATGATCTCGTGCGCCGATATTTTTTATTTTACAGTGCAAATAAGGCATTTTCGGCGAGTTCATTGCATGGCATACCCCAAAAATAGAGGCTCCCTGATTTCTCCCCCTTAAACAAGGTAAAATGAGATTGGAATTTACTGTTTTGTTTATCATCCCAAAGGTAACTAAAATGCATAGTATGGTTCAAATCTGTGACATTGGGTTTATCACCCCTCTGGGCATTTTTGCCTGCTGTGAGCCGTACTTCACTCTTAAATGTCTAATGCCCATACAACAGAAACCAAGTCCAGAGGGATTTGGATGGCAGAGAGACGCGGACCGACAGTACACACATTACTGGACTGACATGCCTGAAATCTTCAAAACCTGTCAACGGCTCATTATAATGAGTAACCACAGTCAATAGTGTCGTTGCAAGAACGCACCACTAAGCCGCAAGAGATGTCGACGTAAAAGCATTTACTTGGCATGCTCAGCACATTGCGAATGCCAGGGAACATGTCAGTAACATGGTTTGTTATGGACCAAGGAACGGACGATGGTGTTCATTGAATTCTGTGAGCCGCACTGGCAATTTGACATTAATCGCTTTTATTGTGTTGATATTATCGGTTTACAACACTGTGAATATGTAGACAGGAGCTAGAACAAGCATAATAGTGACGGACAGTTAGAAAAGCTGGCTCCTGAGTTTTGGGTAGTCTGTCAAATTCTATACACATTTTAGCCTCTTTATCATATCATCAACCAAGTCTTCATAATTATTGTTCAAATTAATGATAAATTCAGTTCATCTTTGATTAAAGAACCTATTTGGTTTTGTATTATTAGTTGTGCACTAGATCAAAATAGATGCTTTTGTTAAAATTGCACTTGGTTGGTTAAAATTTGGCGGCCATATTGGATTTATGCAAATGAGGTGTCTTAACATTATGAGGAAAATATGTTACAATGTCATTTGGTAGATTTATAGATAATAAAGTATCAACTAGCCTTAAAATGTGCTATCATCTCTCAAGCAACCATAGGTTATGTTACTTAGCGGCCATTTTGTTTTTCGAAAGTTGACCTTGACCTCAAAATTTGAACAACCAGTCCCCATGTGACAAATGTGTACTTTAATACGAGGTGAAAACGTTTTCGGTTAAGGGCCGGGGCTAATAAAGACGGTGCAAGATAAACTGTACGCGCACAGAAGCAATAGGCGCATACCTAACTGGACTGCTTTCTGTCACACTAAAAGTAAGTTCAACTCTTCCATGAATTGGGATTTTTACATCACTGAAACGATGTGAACGCCTTTTCGCAAATAACACTGGTGTTGCTTTACTTTGCCTCGCAATATAACCTTGTCCACCACTTGTAATTTTTGGCATTTTAGCTCCGTAAAATTTTGCATGCTTGAACGTACGCTTGACAACCAGTGACTCACGAGACACGCGTATTACATTTCAAAGACCGCATGACAACTTTGCAGGAGGTACATGCAAATATTCTTTAAGTTATGAATAAAACAACCATAAACCATAACAGCTTAATAGACTCTACTTTGACGTGTGGTATGCTTAAAGGCGAAGGCAACCTTTTTCCATGTCATTTTGAGCTAAAATAAGGTTGGTTGGTTATCCTAGACATATTTTTCACTTAATTACAGCTTTTCGTAATTTTATTAATTACTCGTCCGCTTTTCCGGAAGTGACGTTTTAGGAGGCAAGCGCTTCCCGCCACTTGGTTTTGCGTTGAGCTTACTGTGCGAATCTGTTCTATTCTACTTTTGTTTTGTGCTATTTTTCACCAATTGTCGCCACCACTTTCCATCGGCGAGTATTCTGCGGCAAGATAGGTTAGTAGAGAACTCAACTGCGTTGGATTTAGGGATTGTTTAGTGTGTTGTAAGCTGAAAATGGCTGGAGTCGGTGACCCGTATCACAGTGACAGTAGTGTGAGTGACGGAGACCTTGTTCACAGCAGTGGTGACGAGGAATTTTTTCACGGACATTCAGTGGGTGGGTACATGTTTGAGCCCGAGTACAACGAGGCAGAGTACACACAGGCACAGGCAGCTGTTGAGAGAAACGAGGCGGCTACTGAAGACAGACGTGGTGACACATCTTGGTGCAAATGCACTGTGTGCGTTGTTATGCCTACCTCAATTGAATGCTTGTGCTGTTCCGAGTTCCACATCAATTATCTTTTTGGTCTCTTCCTCCATTAGAGTGTATGTGGTATACTTGGCGGACCGCCCTGGTGAGTCAGACAAGTTCTCCTTCTCCATGAATTCCGCCACCAACTCGAGATGTTGTGACATGTATGCGTCATTGACAACTGGTATTAAATAGGAATTCTGAATGTTGTTGAATGTTGTTTTCGAAAAAAAACTTGACTTTTCCAAAGTCCATCATTGTCTTCACCGACTGAAACGTGTTTCCAGTGAAGAGCACACCACTGGACATGGTTAAGTGGACCTCCGGCATACCACGGACAGAGGAACAACTGTCCCACTTGCCAGAGTGTCCCGTGACACACTCCCACTGGATGGTGACCTGAGCACCCAAACTGCTTACATTGTGTCGTGTGACTCCCTCGCCACACACCTGGCACCTTCTAAATAGCTCCAACACTTTAGACAAGTCCACAATAAACTTATCAAAGTTTGGCTCACCGATCTGTTCACTGGACGACGAACTGTCCTCTTCACTGGGTGTCGAACTGGGCCTGTAATCACTCCCACTACTCAATATCGCTGCAGGGCTGCTTAGAGGCTCTGGGCTGGAGAAAACAGCACAGGGCGAATCACTACTGGTTCCAGGAATTGCACGCTCTGGGGTACGTTCGGAGGCACGGGTGACAGTAGATGAAGTGCCTCCACTGGCTCCAGTCACTGTACTGGCCACAGCTCGCGAGGCTTCTCGCTTCAAAAACGCACTTCTCGGGGGTGGCGACGGGGCACTGCCGGGAATCAACACAGACGGAATGGCATCCTTCTTCAAGCGTTGTTTCGCGGGGACCTTCATCAGTTCAGCGTACAAATCCCTTTCGTAATCGGACGGCAGAAAGTGCTTGCCACACACACGGTAATTCTCCACTGCTTTGTACGTTGCGTGGACGGGTAACGCTGCGTTCTTCACACGAACGAGCCAAGTACGGCGAAGTGTGTCATCCATCGGAAAGCGATGCAAAGGCACTCCCAAAGCGCGCGTGAGCCGATAATTACTACATCCCGGTACGCAGCAACAGTGTGGCATGTTGACTGACTAGTAAATGAAAGCGAACGACGACGGAACTTAACACAAACGAGGTAGAACAATGACTGACTCGGCAGCTGTCACAGTCAGACTATGTGAAAAGAAATTGGCGGGAAGCGCTTGCCTCCTAAAACGTCACTTCCGGAAAAGCGGACGAATAATTAATAAAATTACGAAAAGCTGTAATTAAGTGAAAAATATGTCTAGGATAACCAACCAACCTTATTTTAGCTCAAAATGACATGGAAAAAGGTTGTCTTCGCCTTTAAAATCGAAACTTCTGAACCACATGACATTTCGTACTTGTAGTAAGATTCTGAGAACGTCAAAACTGCTCTGTGCAATCCGAACTGTAAAATAATCAAAGCGTCACTAGTTTTAGTAGTTTTTTCGTTCAAAAATAGAACTCATTATATTTTATATGGAACTTAAACAAGACACCACCATTTTCATCAAAATGCAGACTTTTTATATTACTCTACAGACAGGACCACAGGCAGAAAACGATCTAATACCTTTCAGCTTGGGGTCAGCTGGACTGTGCAGTATACGCATAGACGACCATAAGGACCTCCCGTAAGAAACACTTTAAAAAACGTGCGGAAATTCTCTCAAGGGGTGTTTCCTGAACATTCAACTAGTAGTTTATCTTATAGCAGACTAAAGCCGTAGCGCAACATCCCGTATATAAGACCTGGCATTAAATACGAAAGTTTCTGGGTGCACTGAAAATGCACTTGGTCCCGAATGTGTGGTTAAGGGCATGTAGTAGAATTTAAATGTAAAGGCAAAGCATATATTCAGCCGCAAGTCCAGTCGGTAATCATTCAAGCTTTGAAACTATCCTAAGATTATAGACAGGGTCACTAAAATGGTTTAAGCATGTTTGTCTGCTTCTAATTTTATTGCCATCAATCCTAAATTTAGTGACCCTAACACCTGGTTACCACGGTAACGATAACCAATTCACGCGAGATTTTGGCTAGATTTTCTAGTCGCTAGACAGCTACTGAACTTTGCCAAGGTGTCACTCCAAGAAAATGGTTGTTAGGTTGTAACTTGATTTTGACCTCAAACCTGAAATTGATGATTTCGGTTGACAAACTACCTGACTAACATGACAATGAGGTATATTTCATATTAATAAGAGGTGTAAGACTATACTCATTTTTAGGAATTCGATCCGATTCTTTTCAGCAATTAAGAATTCGATTACTTTTGTTTCGATCACTGTTCGTCAAATTAATTCATTTTTTTTCTCAAATGATCCTTGCCTCAGCGATGGCGATGATTACGAAATGTGTACTAGACCTGGGGTCAGCCAGAATACAATTTTGCAGCGATTCGACGCTATAACTACTCAGTTGCAAAAGTGAAGAAAACTTGACGAACAGATGCTGGAAGTGAAAGTCTGGAATGTTACTGTGAACGAGCTCAATCTACGGTGACAGAGCTGAAAAATGAAAACGCTGCCCTCAAGCAACAAATGTCAAATCGTGAAGGAAAAATAGATTATATGGAAGGTCAATCTCGCCGTAATAATGTAATTATCTAGGCAATTGAAGATCAGGGGCCCGTTCCAACAAAACTGACTTAGCCAAGACAAATCTTAAATTTTAGTAAATTTTAAAATAAAAGTTGAATTCGTCTCAAAACCAAATCAAGAAAAAGATCTTAAGTTTGACTTAAGTGTATGACCTAAGTTTTGTCTTAATTTTGACCAACTTTTCAAATGTGGAAGTTTCAAAGTTCGGAAGTTAAGACAAATCTTAGACTTAAGTCAAAAATGAACTTAAGTCAGTTTCTTGGAACAGGCCCCAGGCAAATAACATGAGTGACACAAGGGGAGACTGTGAGGTTAAAGTAAATGCTTTTTTCAAGAAAAGTTTGAAATTGTACAGCCAGGTTCCATCATTATTGAAAGGGTAGACAGCTTGGAGTCAGAAGACCGATCACTGCAGTACTAAACAGTTTTATAGAGAGGAGGTCCTAAAACTGGAAAGGAAAAGCTGCTGGGCTCTGCATACCGTATTACGCAAGACTACTCAGTCAAGGTGAGAGATGCCCGTAAAAAGCTCGGTAAATAAATACCAATTGGACGCCAGTGGTCAAGGCAAGGCAGCGTTCATAAAGTTCGAAAAGCTGGTTATTGACAGGAAAACGTACGTGTACGACATCAGCCGAGAAGACAATAGGGAAATGACCAAGACTGGTAGGTGAATTGTGCATAAGCAAGAAATCCTAATTTCGAGTTGGAATGCACATGGTCTGGTAAAGAAAATAGAGCCTCCTGATGATAAAATTTCCTCTCGAGTTATGACATTGTTTCAGTGTGTGAAACGTGGGCTAGTAGACAAGATCAGTTTGACTTACAAGGTTATGCAACTTTTAATACGTACAACCAAAGCAGAAAAAAGCGTGGTCGCAATTCCGTTGGCATCACCGTGTTTGTGAAGGAGCATTTAGCCAAGTACTGTGGTCGCATAAAATCGGATTTCACACTTGGTGTTATTTTTCAGTTAGAAAAATGTTTATTAAATTTAGACCAAGGTGTAATTCTGTGTTTTGACTACCCACCGCCAGAAGGCTCAACTAGCTATGTTGAAGAGGAAATGGTATCTTGTTGCGTAGCTGTAGATGTAAGTGTTGTACATATAGCGAAGTCGTTATCCCCTTTATCTAGAGCCCGAGTGGACTTTGGAGAATTATCGCCGAGGGGCGTGAGCCCCGAGGGCGATAATTCTCCAAAATCCACTCGGGCTATAGATACGGGAGATAACGACAGAGAACATGTAATAATCTATTTATATCACATACTGAACGAGAAACATTGCAATGAATCGATCTACCTTTCTCGACTCGCCTCGGCTTTGCAACTACTTTCTATGTCAGAGGCCCGGGTCGGAGGTCGTGACCTTTTAAGAAAAGCCGAGCTATTTTTGTCAAATAATGCTTTTACTCAAAACCAATTGAAAAATTAAACAAAATAGAAACAAAGCGAATCTATAAATTAAGGTTTAGCAACTATTATAGCTTACTACACATTTTATCACGCTAAGCTTCGACCGGGAAATATCGTCTGCTAAAGTAGGTCACCACTAGTAACTGACTATAATGCTCAAGTGAAAGGATCCCGACGACGCAATACCCGCATTCAAATTGGAGATCTGTGATTTACAAGCGAGAGAACACGAGAGAAAAATTTCACTGAATTAAAAGATCGTTTTAATGGAAATTATGCGTCTTATTTTTCATAGCGTACAAATGTCGATGCAATGCCCTTACCTGAACATGCGATTGTTGCGCGTGCTCATTTAAGTATTCTATTTTCACGTTCGATGACGTCAGCCGCTGAGTGGTAAAGTCGGCCACTCGAAACTCTTGAGGCCCGGGTTCGATTCCGGCCTCGATTTCCCTGCCGAAATGTTACCTCACTAGTAAGATAACTTTATGGGTTGTAGCTGCCATTCGAGGCTAATATCATGGTATAAATAAGTATTATCATTTATTTGTTATGGATGGTTTTAACGCCAGAATTTCCACTGATGCATGTAGAACAGTACGCTCATTTTTATTTCAGTACATAGGCCTTCACTCTGCAAGACCAAAAACCTCAAAACAAAAAATTATCACGTCAAGACTGAAAACTCATTATGTCAGGACCTATAATATATTACATCAGGACCCAAAATTTATCTCGTCAGGACCTATAATTTATCACGTCAGGACTAAGAATTCATCACTTCAGGAATGAAATTTAACTCGTCTACGCCGCGCATGCGTAAGAGTTGTTTGCATTCGTTTGTTCCGGTGTGTGTACTTGCTATGGAATTTACTGTCAATAAAACTTTTCGCAACTCCGCCGTTGTTCAACCGCATTGCATAAGAGCCATATCACCATTTGTCAATTCTTGGTGATTATACCAGAAGGTAAAGATAAACAATTTAATTCATCAGTAATTACCATTTCGCATACCTAACTGGTTAAAAAATATTTTTTAATTCTAGGAACCAGGAGCGTTGTCAAAATGCGTAAAATAATAGCGTGTAATAGTAATATAAAAAGGAAATAAACCAAAAAAGTTACAAAAATGATAGTTAATTCATTAGGGAAATAATTTCAATGATTCAAAAGATTTCTTCCCTATAAAGACAAAGGTTTTAGAATATGTATCTTTCACACTTCCTGTGGATAATTTAGTCAGGAATTCATCCAAAATTACACATCTTTATATATTATAATTAATTGGACCTTTGGTGCCATTTGATATAATTACTCAGAAAAGTTCAGAATGCAGCGGCAAAAAACGAAAAATGCGACAAACTACTCTAAGTATCTATCCGAAATTTGCAGATAAAGTTTTCAGATAGATAAAAATGGGCAAACATCTATCACGTAACTTTGAAATGTACTGTGAATAGCTCATCACCCTGATTGAAGTGTAGGACTTTCCATAAAGTTTAGAAATAAGCTTTTTTCTTCAGAAAGTAAAAGTTCGTGATCCTGATACACGCACTGTATGTTACCGTAAACAAGAGAAATTGGAACACATTTTTACGATAGTTATGTTACTATTCATGAAGAGATACAATGTTATTTTGACCACCTGTTACATAGTTGTCACGGTCAACTTTCAAGAACAATAAACGGAAAACTGAATTAAAAAGCGGGACTTCCTGGCTATGTGGCGTGGCAAATTACAATATTTCAGTTTCGCAGTGTGTCAAAAAGCGGGACCATTAGATGGTGTGGCTGGATGGCGGAAGAAAGTTAAAAAAGTGGACAGTCTGCCAATAGCGGGGCAATTGGCAAACGCACAGTACGCTGTCAGCAACACGAAGTACTGGATTGGGTTGTTTTATAAGGTAAACTTTGCACTTTTTAAAAATTTTAGTAGGTACTTCTCAGAAATCGAAAAAACAGTATCTGGGCAAGGCACGCAGGGTCGCACGCACGCAGGGTCGCACGCACGCACACACGGACGCACGCACACACAAGCACTTAGGTAAGCATTTATGAGTAATTTTTCGAAAATTATAGCTAAGCAGTTATGAGTAATTTTTCGAAAGTTACGTAAACACACCTGCTTTTAGGGCCTAAACCATGGCAATAAAATTCAGAAATTAAAAGATCTATTAAATATTTGGAAAACTAGACATTTGACGACCACGGGGAGGATTCATATTGTAAAAACTTACGGTTTGTTTAAGTCGGTTCACGTTTTAGCCAATATCGAAGTTACAACAAATAGGATTATAGAAATAGATAAAATAATAAGAGATTTCATTTGGTTTGGAAAGCCACCAAGAATAAAGGAATCTGTCAGTGTACTTCCATATGAAGAAGGAGGGTTGAAATATCCTAGTGTGCAAGTAATTAAAAATAGTCTCATGTTCAATTGGGTCAAACGTTTAAATTCAGGAGGACATGGAAGTTGAAAATTTTATCCCAAGTCTCTTTTAACTAAATTGGGTGGTGGCCTTATTTTTTTCGAACTTCCGTTTAAAAAAATTGAAAATGTCAATTAACAGTTCCTTTTACACAGAAGTGCCGAAAAGCTTAGAGCCTTTGAATATGGAAGTTTTTAAGAATATTACTATTAACAAACTCGTGTTATGGAATAATCAAAACATTTTAATTAGCAATAAATCCGTACTTTGTCGGGAAATGTTTGAAGCGGGACTGTTGTTTTGCGAAGATTTTCTAGATAATGAAAATCAAATTCTTATTTGGGATTTTATCAAAAATAAATAAATCTCAAGAATTTTTGTATATTGCAATACAATGTTGTTGTTAGTGCATTGAGGAAGCATCTTGGCGAACTAGTAGCAAGATCTATTGGTTGTAACAACTTTCATTTAATTAATTATAGCAGTTGTAGCAAATATTGGTTTAAAAATTGTACTACACATACTTTTGAACAAAAACCTGACACTTGTGTGCGGTTAAGTAATTACTATGATGAAAAAGAAATTAGAGAAATTTATTTTTACCGTTTAGCCTCCCCATAAATCCTGAATTAAAAAACTTCAGGTACATCTTTACCCACTGAAGGATATTTACAAATATCACTTTATACAAAATAGGGGTGGTTCATACTGATAAGTGCCCCTATTGTGATGAGTTACAGAATCTATTTCATATGTTTTATTGTTGTACATATCAGGACTTTCTGGGAATCATTGCAAACACTCTTAAATAAAGTCCTAAATACCCAATACATGTTTACGATGTGGGGCATATTAGATTTTGTTCAAAACCCCAATACAAACCACAAATTAATTTGCACTACCATTAATACACTTGCACTTTACTTCATTTATCAGTCATCAAAGGTAAAAAAGCCTCTCCTTTTTAACGGTTTCAAGTTGAAATTACAAACTGGTATAAACACAATTTTAACAGATACCTCGGACACAAATATGGATAAATGGAGAGGTCTGCACGCATGCTTTAATCAGTATTCTAGAAATCATCGAAGTTGTACACTTATTATCATTTTACATGTATTTATGTTTGTACGTATTTATATAGAACCTAATTTTTTCAGACATCATTTCAACACGGCGTGAGTGTGTGTGTGTGTGAATGGCGCGAGAAAATCCTTTCCCCGCTCTCCTTTTCCCTTTCCAGTTGTATTTCATTGCCTTATAAATCTATTAGTTTATATTATATACTTTTGTTAAAGCCATAACTGAGGCACCCAACCTCAGACTGGCTACGTGCTCTTGTCTGTGCAATAAATGTATTTAAAAATAGGCCTAACATAGCTTCTTTTCATAAAATACTGTAACATAATTTTAAACCCAAAAGTGTCTTGTTGAAAAATTCTTGGCATGTAGCATGATAGGTTGTCGAAAGTGCTTCTACGACTGGAGCTCAGAAGATCAATAGTAACAAAATGAAAATGAAACAATGAAATTAGGCTTGATTTGATAACTACAAATCTGAGTCAAAACTCAGTCGAGCAAGCAGTCAGAATTTGACCTACATGTATTGCCAGTGTTATGACTGACCAATCAGAACGCAGCATTCTTGACACACCTTCGTCTGCTTTTCCAAGCCGCCATTTTACCCGACAAATAATACGTCGTCGTGTAAAACTTATTTTAGTCTATAACTCAAGAAATTGAGTGATAAGAGTGATGATACCGTGTTGATATGGCGTGTGTAATTCTGACAGTCGTTATGCAGCTTGAGAAGAATATCCCGACATTTTTTGGACATCTCCCCTGAAGCTCAAAAGTGACATCGATAGGTTTAAACTATGTATCAAACTGTGCGAACGGACACGTACACGAGCAGCTGAACTTGGCAATGTTTCTCGTATACACTTCGCCTATAGAGTTGAAGTTGTTAAAACATAATATTTAGATTTATGAAGCTATAAAAAAGGAATTTGAGTTATTTTTGTAAATAGCCATTTTTGCCACTACACCAGACTTGTCATTTTTGCAACCATAACTACAAGCTACCTTTTTGCACTGAAACTACAATAATGCGAAGTTTGTTAGAAGGTAAGCCTAGTTTAAATGTCTTAATCGTGCAATTACGTGCATTTATTTGATTCGGACACAGCCCTAGACCTGCCGGAGCTAACTGCTTGCCATGGACAAGATGAGTGTGTACTTTAGTTAAACCTGATTTTTTTAATCGAAATATTTCGTTCGAAGATTAAAAAGCGTAATCAGTGCTATTTACTCGACCTACTTTATTCGGAGAGTCCCACGGCGGGCAGTTGTGACCCACCTTTCATTTGGTGAACCCGGGTTCTTCGCTGGCTCCGAAATACGTTTCCTCGAACACTTACTTTTACATCGTTACCTTTGCAAATTCTCAAATCATAAACGTAGCATCGCCTGTTGTCTTTGTCGAAGCATTTTCGGATAGTGCAAAAACACTCATCGATTCCACCAGGAACGTCGTTTAGCGACAGTGTATTTGTCTCTGACATCTGAGCTTGCGATAAGTCAATTCTCAGTGCAACCTCTTGCGGCAAATCTCGGGGTCTCAAGCTCTAATAATAGAATACATAGGTCATGTGCGCGAGTTGGCCTTGCAGGGCTAGAGTTCTATATGGTCTCGTCCATCGTCCAAATGTTCATGGTCACGTGCTTGTGGATGGTCACGTGGCCTCCTGGCATGAGAATTTTCTTTCCTGGCATGATTAAGTTTCGGTCTTGACTTGTTAAATTTATGTACCAGCGTGATAAATTCTGGCTTTGATTTGCTTTTTGGTCCTGCAAAGATTTTTACTCTTGAAAAGAAAACGTGTCTTGGAATTATTTCTGCTCAGCAGGCTTCCCATATCTTGTGTACAAGTATTTCCATTCAGTTCCCTTTGCAGTGATATAACTCGACGACTACTGACGGAGCAATCAATATGGCGCAGAATATACTGGCCACGTGAAACTCAATGGAAATTGATGAAAACAGCGGCCGGGGTACAGCGAGCAGCCTTTGTGACCAAGTAGAAGATATCAAAAGAAAATTATACAATTTAGCTGTGGCATTTTGCCCTGCGGTTTTATTCCCGGTACACAAAAGTTTCATCTTTAACACTGGTGCTTGGCACCACTTAATTTGGTTATAGAAGCCTTTCAGGCTAACCGTTGAACGAGACCTAGTAGGCAGTATATGCTCACATGCCTTTGGAATCGCTAAAAATTGCACATATTAAATTAAAGGTTTCAAAATTTGTCTCTCAACTTAAGAACCTGCACATAAATCCAAAAAGGTGGTGTGCGTTTCTTTAGTTTTTAAATTTACTTAAAAGTTGCCATGTGTCGGTCTAACACCTAGTCTCAAAGTTATCTTCTTCTGTCTGGTTACTTGTGAGGGTTCGTTGGTTACTGATTTATGTCTTATCATGTATCCACGAAAATTGACTGGTTCAAGATGTATTTGGGAATTTGGAATTTGGGGACCAAGTGGGGTAGGGCAATTATTTCGCGAAGTTCAATTAGTTCGTGCCCTCAATAATGATAACCTTACTGCAAACCTGACTGGCCAGCTTTCCTAGAACTCTGCTACATCTAACTTATTCACGGTTCTAGTTCCTGTTCAGTCGAGTCGATTACTTGACCTTGACCCAATTTCAGGATGGCTTCAGTTTCTCTGTGGCACAATTCAAGACATTTCACGTAATGCATCAAAACAAAGTAGCGGTTTACATGAAAGTTCATTTAGAAAAATTTGCGCCTCCATGAAAG
Organism: Phoronis australis; assembly: GCA_002633005.1. Lineage (NCBI taxonomy): Eukaryota > Metazoa > Phoronida > Phoronidae > Phoronis > Phoronis australis. The sequence continues at coordinate 1,023,505 of NMRA01000042.1, read as the reverse complement.
CAATTTTCGTTGTCAAATTATACGACGCTGTTTTCTTTAATAATTCTGAAACTATGAAACAAACTTTTTGTCGGCAACATAGAAATGGAAATTAACCGTTTCTTAGTAAAAATACATATTCCTGGTATCTGAAAAATACATTTTCCGCTTGTAATACTGTTCTCCTGACGCGTATTCACTATACACGGGGCAACAGAAAGTGAGATGAACAGCCCATTAATATACCACAATTATAATTGGCTCTGCAGTCAAGTTCCATTGAGGAAATTAATATCATACTTGTGAACACACTCTGTGTAGGTCATTCGCCTAAATTTAATAGAAGTGAATACAGAACTAAGATCCAAGTCTTTTGCCGGTATGTTTACGCCTCTCTGTGCCATTCCATGACCGTAATACACGGCGAGGGAACACGGAAATACCTCTCACAGATAAGCAGAGATCCGTATTATAATGCGTTGGTGTTTATTGCCGTCATCACTGCCCAGGCATTCTGCGTATGTCGTCCGGGGTCCGCTACTGCGTCTCCTAAACAGCTTGCCGGAAATAAGTAGGGATGCTCTTATGAACTGACAGCCTGGGAATGGCCGCCGATTTTCCAACAGACCCGGCAATCGGTGTGTCCTTAAGTGGCACTTTTAGATTTTACTTTTGTCTCGTTGTCTTCACAATTAATACATTGGCGGATTCTCATGAAATTTGGGGAAATAGGTTTGTGTTTAGGCAATGGCGCATTATGGAACTCTTGCGAGTGACTACCTAGATGTAGTAATTGAGCTTTGCTCATTATGAACCTACATAGAGGGGGTGGGGTGGGGGTGGGGGTATTTCACTGAGTTATTTTGTGCACTATGAAACTATTGAGAAGGTTCTTTACCGAGTCATTTTTTGCATTATAAAACTATTGAGAGTGGCTGGTTCTTCACTGAGTTATTTTGTGTATTTTGAAGCTATGAGAATGGCTGGTACTTCACTGAGTTATCTCGTGCAATGTGAAACTACTAAGAAGGTTCTTAACTGAGTTATTTTGTGCATTATCAAACTATTGAGAATGACTGGTTTTTCATCGAGTTATTTTGTGTATTATGAAACTCTGGGGAGTGAATGGTTCTTCAATGAGATATACCCATTAAATTTGTAAATATCTACGCCAATGACCTCGAGTGAATGCATGCCAGACCTTAAACATATCCCTAAGAAACACTCAAACATAAATATAACCAAGGACGCCATGTAGAAATTGAAGGTTTTGGGAGTATGATAAGTTTCCAGTATTTCGTGAGTGAATGACATTTTGTAATATCATTCAGTTGAAGGCAATTGTCGAAAAAGTTGAGCAAAATTGTTTCCACGTTATTCGTGAGTTAATACCTGCCAATGCCTTTCACGCCCGAAACACCTCTGGCTAGAAATGCTAGACGTAATTTCTCCTGTGGGTCGGTCGCTGTCTCCGCAGCTCTCCTGCACCTTTCCATCATCTCGCGTTCCTCGAGCGTGGTGTGGGCAGCCATTTCCACACTGACAATCGTAATGCTTTCAGTTGTCAACAGTAGACGCGCAACTAGGTATCATTAGGTAATATCATAGATTATAGTGGAGTGTGCGTCAACAGCCGGCAGTACAAGTTTGCCTTTGTGACGTCACTGCTTCAGGCGCTCGTTGGACCGATAATATTGCAGCACCATTGCACTCACATCCAGGTATATTTAAAACTGCCATTAATAGGGAGTGGTAACAATCCTCTGCAACAAACACCAAATCCGCAGTACGAATTCCACACCTGGGTAGAGTTGAGTAACGTTAAGACATTCGCCAGGACCTCGCTGAAAGCAAGACTTCGAGGGATTGCGTTAGATATTGCTGTGTATTTTAAGTGAGAACACGTAATTTTGGCTAGTGGCGAGAAAGCTACTGAACTCTACCTTGGCCTCTAAACTCGCTCACGTCGCGCTGACCTTGTGAGCACACTACAAACCCGGGGATCAAACTCAAACCAGAACCACTGGAACGGAATTTGGTCACCACGTACATGTAGTCGGCGCGTTCGTGGAGGATAAGGGTGCAGGTGATAAATATGGCTGAAGGTTTGGTAATTGCAGCAGCAGCGGCGGCGGCGGCAGGAGCAGCTGCAGCAAAAGCAGCAGCAGCAAAAGCAGCAGCAGCAGCAGCAGCAGCAGCAGCAGCAGCAGCAGCAGCAGCAGCCCTCTTGGAAAGCAGTGCTATCACTGAAGAGGCCACCCTCATTTTAAATATCACAACAATAAATAAGTAAATAAGCAGCAGCAGCAGCGGCGGCGGCGGCGGCGGCGGCAGCAGCAGCACCAGCACCAGCAGTAGCAAAAGCAGCAGCAGCAGAAGCAGCAGCAGCAGCAGAAGTAGCAGGAGTAGTAGCATTTTAATAGTAGTTTCATTGACGATAGTCCAACAAAAATGTAAACAAAGACACTAAAAAGGAACAAGTTGATCAATATCGCTTGAGCGCTTACAAAAATGAATGCCATATAATACAAATCATAAAACTCAGTTCAACTAAACAATAAACAAATAATGGATGTAACTGACCTAAAAAATTGACAGCAAAATGGAACGTATGATCGAAAAAGAGGCAATAAAAAAGGAAATATAACAAACGTATACAATATACTGCATAGTTTTCGAACATTTCCAGGACTTCAGTTACATAAGTTCCTATTTGTTTGTGGCGATGGCTTAACAATTACGTAATGGATGTATGGTCCTATACACAGGCGAAAGTAGATCTGATATTGTTGACAAGAGGACAAAAAGTAACACATGATCCTTTGATTGAATCTCACCACACTGGCAGAGTCTGAGTTCTTGTAGTATTCTCACACACCTCCCGACTCGATCCTAAGTCCGTGTGAGAATAACATATCTTGACAATGGATTCACGACTTTCTTCAAATTGTAATCAAGCTTTACACCAAGTTAGCACCGTCAAACCCCCAAAATTAAAAAGTTAGGGTGACTAAATGTTTTTTTTTTCTTGGCTGGCCAAAAATGTTAGCGCAAGCCCCCTCCGAGTAGTCGGGTCTAAGGCGAAGGCACTCAGGTGTAGCAACCACTCGGGGCACAAGTTGGCCTATACGTCACGTCCCTTGCGTTCAGTGCAAGAAAGTCCAACCCCGGTCAAAACATTTCAATTTTAGGTTGAGCCCCCTGTTCATTGAAACGTGCCCTAAGGTTGCCACCCATTTCAGCTCACCTCACCGGTCGTCATCAAATTCGTGTTTATCCCATGGGAAGGAGCAAGGGGCTCAGCCTACCCCTTGCAGGCAAGACCAAAGACGCTTCTTAGAGTTTACACGCACACAATTCCTTCGAAATTGCGCATATCTATATGTAGACGAATGGAAGACCAGTTTTAGAAATTTGTATACACCGGATTCGACAAAGCGTAAACTTGAACAATGAGTGGGGTATGAGACGAGACATCGTGAGAGGAATGCTAAAACAGTTTTCCTTTTTTGTGACATTCATACCCTAAATTTGCATAAGTTCATGCCGCATTGTGCACCTGACGTAACCATATGTACAAGTTGGGAACGGTGCAAGTAGTGTTCGTCTTCTACTCAAGGTCTGTGAACAGCTGGCAAAAGATATCTGGGAAACTAAAGCTGACAGTAAAAACGGAGACACGCGGTAGAGTACCGGAGAAGTGTCTGTGAGGACCATTGTGACTTCATTTGGAGACCTGATATTGAACTTCTTTAGTCCATGAATGACGATGAGTTCGAGTCACATGATACAAGGTCTAAAGTTGGGCTAGTTTCGTGAAAGTTTTTTGGCCTAAGCTTAGACCGGCATGGGAGGGGGATAACTAAAGGTCAAAATGTCTTATTCCTATTTCATGAAATTTCTTAAGAACAAAATTGCTCTAAGCTAAGACCGAGTAACGTGCTACGAAGTAAGCTTAAGGTTGCACTTTTGGTCTAAATCACCAAAATGTATAGACATTGTCACTGTCAATTGTTGATATTTTCACAATCTAATGTCCCTAAACCATGTTAAACTGAAGATCGTTTGCTTTCGAATTCAAGTTATAGTATCATGCCCTTTCGGTTTATTTTAATTTCAAAAAGTTTGTTAAGCCCAGAACTGAAATTGTTACCAAACCGTTGTCTGACATCATCCCAATGACCAACTTGTTTACTTTTTCCAACAGACCACCCACTGATTTGAAGAAGGGTAGTCACAAGCTGGGATTTGCCAAAACGAATACGGCTCTCGTCACCAATATGTTTATGTAGAGATTTTAGATTTTTTGAAGCATTAAAATCCTTATGCGATAGAGGTAAACTTCAGCCAGGGACCAAGTCTGATATTATTGCATGTTTTCCTGGCATGCCTGTTCCTGGCCGATTTCTGGCGGTCAAGGAAGCTGCTGTCGTGGTTCTCCATATGACCGCCATACTACATATGAAGCATCCCCAGCGTGGAAAAATGTTTGGGGAGTATACGCAGATGCAATTGCTGCCATACGTGCAAAGCCAGAAGACAGACGGCACAAGAAGAGTGGACGCAGACTGGGACACACACAGAATATAGTCCGAAGTCCCAGACTCGTGTGAAGCGTGGTGAGACAGGAAAGCGACGAACACGGGTCTCAGCTAAAATACCAATGCTTAAGGGAACTCAGTGGCAGACATACCAAACCCAGGTATATGATGTTAGGAATAGAATGTTGGAACTAAAAAAACAGGTGCCATATTAGACACATCTGGAAAATGCAAGCCACTGTGGCTGTGCAAAAGCAATTGTAAGTGCCATCGAGCTGGACTCCTGTGTATCACATTGTGCAAATGTGAAGGTGCCTGCACCAGCAATCACTCTTAAACTTGATAATTAGTCTTTCTCAATGTCGGGTCGCTTTAAAGGCGAAGGCAACCTTTTTTCATGTCATTTTGAGCTAAAATAAGGTTGGTTGGTTATCCTAGACATATTTTCCACTTAATTACAGCTTTTCGTAATTTTGTTAATTACTCGTCCGCTACTCCGGAAGTGACGTTTTAGGAGGCAAGCGCTTCCCGCCAATTTCTTTTCACATAGTCTGACTGTGAGAGCTGCCGAGTCAGTCATTGTTCTACCTCGGTTGTGTTAAGTTCCGTCGTCGTTCGCTTTCATTTACTAGTCAGTCAACATGCCACACTGTTGCTGCGTACCGGGATGTAGTAATTATCGGCTCACGCGCGCTTTGGGAGTGCCTTTGCATCGCTTTCCGATGGATGACACACTTCGCCGTACTTGGCTCGTTCGTGTGAAGAACGCAGCGTTACCCGTCCACGCAACGTACAAAGCAGTGGAGAATTACCGTGTGTGTGGCAAGCACTTTCTGCCGTCCGATTACGAAAGGGATTTGTACGCTGAACTGATGAAGGTCCCTGCGAAACAACGCCTGAAGAAGGATGCCATTCCGTCTGTGTTGATTCCCGGCAGTGCCCCGTCGCCACCCCCGAGAAGTGCGTTTTTGAAGCGAGAAGCCTCGCGAGCTGTGGCCAGTACAGTGACTGGAGCCAGTGGAGGCACTTCATCTACTGTCACCCGTGCCTCCGAACGTACCCCAGAGCGTGCAATTCCTGGAACCAGTAGTGATTCGCCCTGTGCTGTTTTCTCCAGCCCAGAGCCTCTAAGCAGCCCTGCAGCGATATTGAGTAGTGGGAGTGATTACAGGCTCAGTTCGACACCCAGTGAAGAGGACAGTTCGTCGTCCAGTGAACAGATCGGTGAGCCAAACTTTGATAAGTTTATTGTGGACTTGTCTAAAGTGTTGGAGCTATTTAGAAGGTGCCAGGTGTGTGGCGAGGGAGTCACACGACACGATGTAAGCTGTTTGGGTGCTCAGGTCACCATCCAGTGGGAGTGTGTCGCGGGACACTCTGGCAAGTGGGACAGTTGTTCCTCTGCCCGTGGTATGCCGGAGGTCCACTTAACCGTGTCCAGTAGTGGCTTGGCCTCGTCGAACTCTGAACAGCACAAGCATTCCATTGAGGTAGGCATAACAACGCACACAGTGCATTTGCACCAAGATATGTCACCACGTCTGTCCTCAGTAGCCGCCTCGTTTCTCTCAACAGCTGCCTGTGCCTGTGCGTACTCTGCCTCGTTATGCTCGGGCTCAAACATGTACCCACCCACTGAATGTCCGTGAAAAAATTCCTCGTCACCACTGCTGTGAACAAGGTATCCGTCACTCACACTACTGTCACTGTGATACGGGTCACCGATCCAGCCATTTTCAGCTTACAACACTCTAAACAATCCCTAAATCCAACGCAGTTGAGTTCTCTACTAACCTATGTTGCCGCAGAATACTCGCCGATGGAAAGTGGTGGCGACAATTGTTGAAAAACTGCACGAAACAAAAGCAGAATATAACAAATTCGCACAGTATACTCAACGCAAAACCAAGTGGCGGGAAACGCTTGCCTCCTAAAACGTCACTTCCGGAAAAGCGGACGAGTAATTAATAAAATTACGAAAAGCTGTAATTAAGTGGAAAATATGTCTAGGATATCCAACCAACCTTATTTTAGCTCAGAATGACATGAAAAAAGGTTGCCTTCGCCTTTAAGTTCATGATACAAACCAGCAGCCAGCAGTAGTTGGTAGACAATTCTGTTCATTCAGTTGCTAATGAAGTATCTATGTTTCTATATGTCTAAGTCTAGAAGTATTGTCACAGTCAGCTGGACAAGTCCTATTTTGTGCAAATCTGGTTTTGGAAAGTGGTAATTTTAGGATTTTATTCTTCGAATCACATCGATATACCAATTAAATAAACAAAGTAACTTTGGTGAGATCAAACAAAAATTTGGATTATTGGTAAGTGACATTTGCCGTGAAAGTATCATTTTGCACTGGAATTGATTTACAACTTAAAACTAACACCAGATATGAATTTCTCATCTCCAAAAATATTCAAAACATGACATTACAATTTGTTCTAGTGATAATAATGGCCGAGATACGTCAATTTCCATTTTCGACGGCGGCCCTATTGAATTTTGCGCGTAGCGACCACCAGGACACACTTTGCTTGCGGTGCATTTTAAATTTCCTTTGTTTACACCTGACACTGAACCAAATTGCAAACATTTGTCACAAAGTGCTCAATTTTTGCACATCTGTATACATTCCCTCCCCGCCGTCGCTTCAATCCTGTCTGCCACGCTCCAGAGGTGTAGTCTGTGCGGTGGAGCGGCATTCAGAGTAGCCTCACGTATTTCTAAAAGTTCTTTCGAATTGACCAATTCCTTTAAAGAATAACGAAGAGACAGTTCTTTGCACCCCCCTAAATAACTTCTCACCTAAGAAATTTAGAAACGAAGACAACTTTTATAGAGGTAAGTGATCTAAATCTAGAGACCTCTTCTTGAATAGAACTCAGGTTTATAACCGCTTCAAAACAATCATATCATCATTGTCAAAATTATATCACCAGTACCACAACCACCATCTCTATCACAACCACCACCACTACCGACACCGCCACCACCACAACAAAGACCACCACGACCACGACCACCACGACCACGACCACGACGACGACCACCACCACCTCTATCATCCCCTTCATCTCCACCCCAATGACCACCTCAACATCACCATGCAAACACCACCATCAGCACCACCATCACCACCGCTGCGCCATGGCCGCACTGAGTCAACATCTATACCACTAAAGTTTACTACACAACATACCGAAACCACTTTCACCCCTAGCACCACCTATATCACCACCAGCACGCCATCCACCACCGCCAACATCATTAAGGCTAAACGCTTACAACGCATCCATTACCACAACTGTTGTTGAGATAAATATAACTAGAGTTGAAGTCACGCAGTTTTCATTGAGCGGAGTGGTCCGCCATCTTGCTGATGAACCATGTTCAATGAGATGCGGGTGTACTTTGTAGTATCTAGGAACTAATATTGATAACAACAATTTCCAGTAACAACTCATAGCTTTAATGTCAGGATCATCAACTGCAAACTAGGATTTTAAGAATATCTTCCAAGAAAATCATTGCATGCTTGAACACAGAATTAAAGAGTCTTTAGTTATAGCAAAAAAAAACAAAAAAATGATAAAATTTGATATCTAGTATAAAGATTAGACCCAGAATCAATGTCTTTTGAGGTTTAAAAATTGAAATTGAAATGAAATGATTTTGTGGGTGAGAGTCCCATCGCAGAAACAATATTGTTCAACTGAATTTGGTCCAAAGAACACTCACTTAAGTCGATGTTTCATGGTCATTTACTAGACTTTCCTTCTTAGTCGGATATGTCTTTAAGGGTTTAGTGACCAAGATGTCTGTTGTTTTCTAGCAACGAAGAAACACAAAGAGTGACTACAAGATTAATAGTTGTGCATTTTTACAAAGTGGACATCAATTCAGAGATTTATTAATATAGCCAGGTTACTAAGAATAGAACAGGGTCGAAGGAAGGGATACCCCAAGAATGCTACACCCCACAAGGATATATTGAGACGGTAGATGGGTTGTTTCTGTAGATTTCAAGAGATGGGACAAATGTTCTGTAGCCTGGCGAGCTTTTAAAGTTTGCAACTCTTACTCGAGGAAAACCATAATTTTTGTATTCTGTCCTGTTTATGGTTTTCTGATACTTACAGAGTTTTAAGAGACAGTCCATATAAAAACCAGTAGATTTTCAAAAATCAGTCTACATGTATACGTCAAAATTTAAAACAACTTCATTTTTTGTACATGGGTAGGTATCCTAACATAAACCAAATTTTGTGCACTCAGTGACCCCTAATTTCGCCGCTGGAGCATGATAACACAAATTGGCACAATTGGGCATATTAGCCGTCTCGAAAATTGCATTTTTTCAGCAACAAAAATGAGTAACATAAAAAATAGATCAAAAGCTATATTTTGGTGGCTGAAATAACCAACGTATACTGTACATAATTCTGTGCCATTTATTAAAATCTGACAGTTTTGTACTAGACAGGGGAGATAATCCACAGACCACTTTTTGGGGCTAATTTTTGTGACCATTTTTGTGACCTTCTGACTGCCATAAAACACCTTGTAGCCTTATGTGACTTTTTGAGCATACAGTTAAAGAGTTAGTCTTGATGACTGAGCAATAAAAAATCTTGCCTCAACTTTGCACCTTAGTGAAAATTGTCTTGCAAAACTGTCTATTTTCTTGGTTTGGAAATGACGAGCAGAGTTTACAGACCATTTGAACAAACTTTTAGGCAATAAGTCTGCTTTAAATAGTTATAGAAACCAAGTCTTAACTCTTTCAAATGAAAACAAGATGTTTTCCGGGTTTATTACGCGGCAAGTATCAAACATGAACCCGATGACCTTTGCCCACTGAGGGAGTCAGTTGAGGTTAAAGAGGAAATTGCAAGGTCCAAACCAATCTGAACAACAATATAGTCTAAATTCTAGTTTATAATTATCATTGCTATATTCTTAACATTAACTGAATTGTAGGCCGCTATACAAAGTTATTTACATATTTAGTGCCGTGGTGTTGTAACGCCATCGTTGTAACGAAGAATAGGAACGGCGCCATTTTCGTTCGTTACACATCTGTGACGTGGTGTTGGGGAACACAAAGGAAGCAATGTGTGTCCAAGTGAGTACAGCAGAGTAGATGAGGAATACTTTGAACGATACAGAGACGGACAGGTGGACTTTTCTGATGATTCCGACCTTTCGGACGTGGAGGTGGAGGTGACAGATCCCAGAGGAACAATATGTGTTCACAGCTTTTCTGTAGTGGAGCCATTCTCTCTCGATCCCTTTCACGGCCCTTTGTCTGGTCGCTGAAGACTCACTCCCAGCGGGTTCGTCCTGTGAACGTCAACAGGCTGAAGGGGCGCAGGAGTTGCGATTAGATGTTAGTGATTGGTAAGAATATTATCAATATGTATCCTACAACTGCGAATTATAACTTGGTCTTTTTTAATTCAAAAGTAGGTGCTTTACCAGTCAGTCCCAGGCCCCATATCCCCATTGGTGAATCGTGTTTCAGCCGTGGATTAATACCAGTTTCAGTGATAAAACTGGGATTTTTGCAAATCACTCAAAAAGTTCTAGATCTTTGATTATTTGTAGACAGTCTGGCTCAGTGGTTTGAGCTAGTGAGACTCAGGTTCGAATCCTGGCTTTCACTAGCATGCAATTGAGCATTGAAAAAAATTGTCTATTACTTCTCCGAGACTGAGCGGGGTGTGAGTGAATAAATGTATGCAAGGGAATGAATGAGAACCAATTTGGAATAATCGACTGTGAATTGTAAAGAAGAGGATGAAAGAATTGAAATTTTATAATTGAGACTTTCTCACCTTGGTGCTGGGGGAGTGCATAATTCTATAGGTTATAGAACAAGTCATTTCATTTTTGTACTCAAGTCAACTCGGACCTATATCAATCTACACATGTGTTCCAAAACAGTTTTATTTTGTAAGGCGATGCTTGAAATGGAAACAACCATTTCATGTCGATGTATATTGACCCAATGTTGCCATTATTTATAAATGAAATATGGTACATTGCTTGGTTACGATTCGACTTGGGTAGGAACCGCCTGGTAAAGTTTCTATAGAGTAAAAAGGACATACCATTGGATTGGTGATTGCCCATATAGCATATCAAGAAGTTTTAATGTATACTGTAATATTTAAAATATGGGCGACCCTTTGAGTGGCAACACTGCTTTTCAAGTTGGTTTGCCCCATTGTCATTGTCTAGTTTGATTAATGGAATGTGGGTGCCGATAGGATTCAGATTGGGAGAACAGATCTCACGACTACATACAAAACATTCCCCTCCATCAATGAATCAGGGCAACAACCTTTTGTCTTAGGGTCAGCTAAAAAATCAAACAACTAATGTCCATTACTATATCCCCGGGCATGATCTACCACTGCCTTGGGTGTAGCACTATGCATTTGTATGAAAAGTAAATATCTTTATTATTTATGATCAATTTGTACAAAAATAAATAGGTTGTGATGTTCCAACCAATTTTCCTGAAAACTGAAGTCGTATGCAGACCTCTCAATTTGGTAGAGGCACTCTTGGTAAATTTTCCAATTCGAAATGTTGATGTTTACTGAAATAATGTATTATTGTTGACACATCTTGCAGGTGCACCTGGGGCAACTGTCAGACAACCTCAGTTGTTGAAGAAAGAGTATGTTGCCAAGAGGTTGACAAGGTTGTTGCAAAAGTTGATGAAGAAATGAAGCGTGACAACTA
>NMRA01000042.1:986642-1009152 GCA_002633005.1 Phoronis australis | reverse complement strand
ATTTTACTTAAGCAGGAATTAAAACAATCCAATACATTGAGATTGTTTTCACACAGAAGACCAAAGAGCAAATAAAGACCAAATTCACCACGTCAAGACTGAAAATTTATCACATCAGCACCTATAATTTATCAAGTGAGGACCAAAAATTCTTCACTTCAGGATCAAAATAAAATACGACCGAACTGAAAATTTAATAAGTCAGGTTCAAAAACTTACCATGTCAGTAACTTTCACGCCAGAACACCACGTCACCATCCCCAAGCATTGATCTTTCAAAGTGATACTGTCCGTACTATACTAAACAAGGGCTACCTCTCGCCGACAACAGACATATTATCTTCGAAATGGGGTTGAATTTCTTTCGTCTAATCCACGTTTTACAATAGATGCCACTGTATAGGTACACACTGGATTGTCATCATTGCATAATGGGTGATCACGTAGTCTCCGGGCATGAAAACAATTCTCTCCGGGCGTGATAAGTTTTCTCAAAACGCAATAAATCCTGGTTGCCAATTGTTTTTGATTCTACAGAGATTTCAATTCCTGAATAGAAAATGTGTGTTCTGGGTTTTTCTGCTTCAGCTTTCCATTCAGGTAACTAGTGCTCAGCACATTGTTTTTACTATCCCGTGCGGCTCCACTGCAACGAATCACTTCTGGTACAATCTTTCGTAAACGACGTTCGTATTTTGCACATTTCTTCGGGGTAACAGTTTTCCAAGAGCTATATATTCATTGGACAATTTTTTGTTTGGTAATCGGTTTTATTTTCTGTCTCAGGTAGTCCTTGAGCTCATGCTCTGAATGTTTTGAAAACGCAACTCTTTATTTACGCAGATACGTTTTCCTGCCCGTGGGCACCGACTCGCTGAATTCACCAACCAAACATTTATTTTTGAAAATGCACTCAAAAGTGTAGTTAAAACACCGTGTTGACCATAGTCGTCAGTGCAGAAAAGCGAAATGAACAAATTGGTACACACTGCTCAAAACACTTTTGTGGACATACGGAAACGCCAACGTCTCTGTCTTACAACTCTCCGTGTGCTTGGCATTTCTGATCAAAGCGCTCTCATGCTGGAAACTTTATTAAGACTGAGCACCCTTTCAAAAATTGTATTTTTTCTTACAGCTGAGCACAGAATTATTATGCGATTCGAGTGGTGACTCATTAGAATGTGCAAAATTCAGGGAGGGGGGTGGCTGGCAATACAAGTATGATTTTTTTATTTTCGCGCCAAACATGTAGTTACCACTTCTCATTCAGCGTCACTTACTACCTGAGGAGGCCAGATCATACATGTACGCTATCAAGATCACCAGCCGCTTTGCTTAATCTCAAAAGTGCACCTTTGTGTATTTTCTATCATTTTTTGCCATCGCAATCGCTTTACCAAAGTTTCACGCACATATACACCCCAGTGCAACGCAGTGGTTTCGAAATAAGAAGTTACGTATCGACCAGGGTCGGTGCCCCCTCAATAATTTTTACCTTCCTACGGGCCTGGTGTTTTCAAGGACTGCTTAGTTTCACCTACATAAGTTTCAGGGTACTATCCACACTGTATTCCATAGAACATACTAGCTATCTTTTCCTTAGGTCGTTTGTCTTAGGGTGCACGAGTTTTTGCTTATACTCGTACTGAATGAGTCATGCATCGAAATCTAACTCATTCTTTCTGAAATTTGGAACTTTGAACGAATGAGTGCTTTAAAAGCAATCCAAGTGGTTCTGATAGTTTGTCTTAGAACCAAAACATCATTAAAGTGTAGAGATAGTGTCCTTGTTATTGTTACTGATGAATCCGTTCTCATTATGACAGGTTTAATGAGATTAGAAATTTAATTCTCTTTTTGTTCCTTTTCTTTGCGAAATTAATTATTGATGTCGTCTTTCTTCTGTGATCATTAATTAAGTATATGAGATGATACATTTTGATATCTTGAGTTTAATCAAAATTTGTGATCGAGCAACATGTTATGATATTTGGACTTAAATCAACATTTGTAATGAACTGGTTAGCTGTAAAATGCATGGAGAGCATTGGTGAATGTCGTTGTGTGTACCTATGCAGAACTGGAACTGAATGACGCAAAATATGACATCCTTGCGTTTCGTCATTTTGAGTATCAGTAGGTCTACTAAAATGTTTCGAAAAATCGGGTCATTTTTAAAGTATACTGGGCTACATTTTTGGCAGATGATTCTTTGCTAGATGGAATACGATTTGATTTTTGCTAAAAAACTCTACGCATTGGTCACAATTTCCAAGAAGTATCTACGATTTGATGTTTCATTAGTGATGAAATCACGTGTGTGAAATGTCGGGAAAGTGTCATTTAACCTATTCCAAATCTTCAGCGCCACGCACTCTCTAAAAGTATCTGAAGGGACCAGAATTATCTAAATGTTTAAAGAGATTTTTTCGTTTTTATACGTCGTTTTAAATTGTTTAATTTTCCCAGTTCAGTTGAGCAATGACAAAGGTATGGGATTCCCGCCCTTGCTTTACAATAAGTTTGTATAATTTAAATAGAGTAAAATATACATCCGAGCTGGGTTTTAATAAACGAAAAAAATGTAACAAGGAGTATCTAGAACAGTTTGTAATATATAATTTCTGGAGAAAAAAAGAATAGTGATTTACAGAATATAACTTTTTACATTGTTGGCCATTCCAATAAAAAGTATTTCTCGGAACAGTAGTATGGAGCAATTTCCGAAGGCGGCGCAGGCTGGCTCCGGCGCAGCACTTAGGCGGGCATCGGCCCAGCCGCCGGAGGCGGCGCAGGCTGGCTCCGGCGCAGCACTTAGGCGGGCATCGGCCCAGCCGCCGGAGGCGGCGCAGGCTGGCTCCGGCGCAGTTTAAATCGAAATTCACCTAAAGTAGGGGGTGGGCGGTTAACTGAGCATGGGCGTTAACCCGAACGATTACGGTAGTAAGTGAGAATATTGATAAAACGAGATTTAACATTTAAGTCGAACAATTATCTAGTTTATTCACTACTAAGGAAAAACCCCTATGATCTTAGTCCAGGGTAGTGTAAAAATTTATTTGTGCTGGTTATGGTTGCGGCTATATTGGTAAAACTAATTGCCATCTTAATACCTAGACTAAAGAACATTTAGTTACTGACAATCTGTGAGTCAAATCATATCAACGGGCTTGAGCAAGAACTAGACAAGCTGCTGGCATACAGCACACCATCACTGGTTTTTGATGTTTTGTTGCTATGATGGGTGCTGATAGCTCTACTGTACACTGTGCAGGATGTGTGGGTCAAGATAGTTAGAGGGCCCTGATTGCTTGTCCAGATGATGATGTTTGAGACACCAAAGCATGTTGAAGTTGAACTAGTAAATAAAAAAAAACTTGCTTCCTAGCCTCCAGAGTAAGTGCCTGTCCCTGAAGAAAAACCTGTTACTGTAACAGCTGTTGGAACAGTATGACGAGATTGACATTAATGTTTACGTCAAGTCACTATTCACGTGCAGAGGATTTAATGACCACATAATATGTGGCACAGCGACATATGCCAACAGATGCCCGGGTCAAACAATCCATACACTTCAAGCAGTTTCGGGCACTGGACTAGGGGTCGTGGGAGGTGAGGTCATGGATTGATTTTTGTTAAGCGCAAACGTGGCAAACTCGAGGATACCACCAGAGATCAATGTAGCCGAAAGCTGCAAGTACAAGCATACTGCTTCCCAGAATTACATTGAATATATTACTCATTGTCTACTAAAAATAATGTACATTTAGTTAGAATACTGTTTTCTCATGAAATGCTTGAACTGGTGCTCAAAACATCAATAAATGGAAGATATAGTGACGACAACAGTACTGAAACATGCTGTAGATAGCAATGGAAGGGAGAACGAAGCTGTTATGTGGCAACCACTACATCTGAGCAGGCCTCAGAAAAATCAAATTACTGTTTTCTCAGCACCCAGCAGTTCATTAATCTTGCATTCAACTACAGTGGATTTTAAGTTTGGAAACCGTATGCTGTGGTGTCTATTGCATGCAAAGTATTACATATGTATTTCAAAAATTAATAAGAAATTAAATTTTACAGCCGAGTATAATCCAAAGCAAAAAACCAAATGAACAAGGATTTTGGAAACCATTCATTATTACATACACACATTGCACACTTAAGTTTAATCTGAGAGTGGCCCGCACTGGGCGACTGACGTGTGTTGTGTACATTACACTTAATTAGCTACCGGTAGTTCAAAACTACTGTTAACATTTTTGTAATGTTGTATTTCAATGTCATTGGTAATGTTATATTTGAAGAATAAAATGTTAAAAAAGGGAAAAAGATACTGTATTGCCTGCTTGATTACCTGAGGACATTGCCTGTACCTAAGAGGGAAGTACCTGAGGGGTCAAAAAACAACTGCACAGGTTTTGACTCAACTATTCCAAAGCATGTTCAGGAAAGATTCGGCAAAAACCATCATCGGAGAATACACAAAAATAAGAGTGTGACTGTTTAGAACCCAATAAGCGGACTGAGTGTCATAAAGTCATGACTGCAGCATTTGGTGAAGGACTTGCTCACCAGAGTCGGAAAACTTCGAAAAATATTTAAAGACGAAGAAGAATCCGAAGAGTTCGAGAAAGAAAACTATTAGGATTCACCAAACAGTTGTTGCAGAACGAGTATGAAGCCAGAGTAGCCAAGTTTTCGGCAACGCTTGAAGAAGTTAACCATGACAGTTAGCATGAAAGAAGAAAGTACATCGTTGAACATACAGGTTTCAACGCAGTATGCATAAACATTAAGCTTTGTGGAGATGGAAAGACTGCAGTATAAGAAACAGTATCCGAATGGTAGCCATGGAAATTTTGGTCAATGCATGCAACACACTGCCTATAAAATGTTAGTGATGGGTGTATGGATACTTAGGAGATACTGCTCACTATAAGCATTATAAGTTAGATGAAACGATGTTATTCTAGAAAGTAAGGTTATTAATATTGTAAGTTATTTGTTGTAGATTATAGAAAGATTAGACACGTGGTTTGTCCTCTCTAATTAAACTGGTAATTAATTTTATCCGAAATTGGCGAGCTTGTATTGTGTCTGGATTTGAGAATTTGGGACTGACAAGGAAAAGCAGATATGTTGTCAGACATGAGAGTGTGTTCATGGCGAGTGGATTGTGTGGTCCTATCTCTACATATGCTTTGAAAAATATAATCTTGTGTTGTGACAAAGTTGAGGCCACTGGTTTAATTGTTGTTTGTGACCAGGACAGTAAGAATCGCAGTGTTATGAATTTTATTGACATAACAGTTGGTAGTAATTCAAACGAACACACTGCTTAAGCAAATATTTTTTATTCGCAGTTCTGAACTGAAACCACAACAGCTTTAAATTCCAAACTGCACAAAAATGACTCAGTAATTAATCAGTCTGTGAATAAACTCTTGTCCTTGACCTGTGATCAATAAGTCAGACTCAAAGTAAACGATGACCCGTTTTTGGAGTTTTGCGACTAAGTTCTTCACTCCACATAAAGTTGACGAAAACTGTGGTGAAAACCTTCAAGGTGAAAGGCCAGTGATGTCAACTTCATCACCAAATCAAAGTCCAATGCCCGAACAAACTCAAATAATGACCGCAGTCTCAAACACCAACCCATTTCTAGACAGCTCGTTGAACCATGAAAATAAATTGCCTGCGAGTCCTGCACGTGAACTGGGTACGAATTCGTACGCCAGTCGTTAGTGAGGCCTCACTATTTGCTAAGGCCCAGTGCATTCAGTACCACAAACAAGTAATTTACTTGTAAAAAGAAAACAAAAACAAACTTCTTCATTTGACGGAAAGACATGTGACTGGACGGATTTTATTCGGCAGTTTGAAATAATTAGTAGGTGGAATGGGTGGACTAAAGATGAAACGGGCCATACAACTCTCGACTTGCCTAAGAGGCGCTGCCCTGTGAGTGATGTCAGAACTAACTCCACATCAACTATCCGATTATCGTCTACTAAGAGAAACACTGTCAAAGAGATTTAATCCCCCGGAGAGAATTACAGCATACAAGTGCGAATTTAAATCCCGAAAACGAAACAGAAATGAATCAGTTGCCGATTATGGTTATGCGCTCCGACTGGCTACACAAGCACATCCTGAACTGGAAGTCACTTCCCGAGAAATTTTGGTTATTAATCAGTTTATTGCTGGCCTTGGGGACAAAGCCTTACAGAGGCATGTCCAATTTAACCATCCGATATCTACTGATGCTGCGATTGCACTGGCAGTAGAGTTTGAAGCTTTTGAAAGCACACAACCATGCAACCGTAAACGTTATGACCCTGAACGCATATGCAATGTGAACGCGCCAAATAAGGCGGATTCTAGCATAATTGCGCGTCAATATGGCGAATTACGCAAAGAAGTTGATGATCTAAAAATCAGTTGAGAGTTCATAGAGAACAGAGAAAACCTGTAATATGTCATTCATGTGGCCTGAGTGGACATATTACTCTCAACTGTCGCTCAAGGAACCGCTCAGCAAATGCCGAGCGTCAGGCCGACTCGAGATCCCAAGCAGCAAATGGGCAAAACCCTAATTTAAACTGAAAACGGCTGGGTCTGAGACCAGAGATTCAGCTGCTTTCGATGCAAATAATGTTAACTGTCTTTTCCTTACTGTAAATATTTTTGGTGAAGCATTTGATGCCTTGTATTACGGGGGTTCAGCTCGTACGTTGATGTCCGTCATTTTTGAAGTAATCGGGTTGAATACCCGTGAACTGTGTCCAAATACTAGTCCGCTTTATGATGCGAGTGGAAACTTGATTAAAGATTTCGGGTACCTCGAAATCTCGTTTAGTGTGGAAAATTTGGAATTTTCACACAATTTTCTTGTCGCTGATATCAACATACCAATTATTTTGGGTCTCGATTTCATGAAACAAAATAGTTGTCAAACATTTAAATTTCCCCAAAAGGACTTCGTTTTTATCAAGGGGTTACAGATATCTCTACGTCCGAACCGTAAATGTACGGGTGGTGTAGCGACTAGTGACCGCAACAAACCTTCAGGGTTGGAAAACGGTTCACTGGCCAGCCATTTAGAACCCATGTATAAGAGCGCGATCAAAGGTCTTAATGCCGATCAAGCCGCTCAAGTTACAGCCCTAATAGTCGAATTTTCAGACGTCTTTGCTGGCCCTAACGGCGAGTAAGGACGCATGGCTAAAGCTTTTCACACAATTGACACGGGTATCCATACTCCTATAAAGCAACCCCCTAGACGGTTACCTATAATGCAACGTGAAATAGCAGACGCTGAAATTAACCAAATGTTAAAATCAGGCGTGATTGAGCCCACTAACAGTCCATGGGCATCACCCATTGTCTTTGTCAGAAAAGACAAAGACACAGCCCGACTTAACGAACCTAGTAAAAATCCGTCTGATTGGCAGTTCTGCATTGACTTCAGAAAAGTCAATTCGGCTACGAGAAAAGATGCTTTTCCCCTGCCACGCATAGACACATATCTTGACCAACTTGGCAATATGTCGTACATCTCCACGCTAGATTTAGCAAGTGAGTACTGGCAAGTCCCCATGTCAGAAGAAGACAAACCCAAAATGGCGTTTGTGACTGACAGAGGGCAACACTATCAATTTACCATCATGCCATTTGGTTTATGCAATGCTGGTGCCATTGTATCCAGAGGCTGGAGAGTACGAGGAGATCATAGAGAAGAGCTTGAGGCAATACGGATGCAGAGATTGTAGTAAAGAATTCACACAGGTTTCGCAGCTTATCCACCACGAGACGACATGCTGCCGCACTACTATTTTGCACACTTGCTCATGCGGTTTCAGGTCTCCTAGGGCCCACCAAACCCATCACCACCAGAGGAAGGCACAGCACTCAGAACTCTATCGGAAAGAAGAGGTCGCCAAAAAGCACCATTGGCGGAGGGTGTGGGAAGCGAAGCGGTGGGCCAGGATGGGTGAGCTCTCTCCCTTTGTGAATTATAGAGTTAAAGTTTCGCGCCATTTTATTAATTGACTCTTCTAATAGGGGGTGTTTCATTACGTCATGGACTCACCCTCACGTGCATTTGTTTAGTTATAAAAAGCTGTGCACAAGCAGTTTTGGCGGGCTGTCTGGGGTTTGAAACCCGCTCCAGTCAGACTCTTAAAAACATGAGTGACGTCTTGTAAGTCTACTATAGTTTCGTCTAAAAGTTTTAGGGTTGCTTCATAGTCTCTGATAAATTCTTTCTCATAACTACTGTTTGTAATTTTCGACAACATCAATAAATTAGAATGACGATTGTATTTTTAATCAATTCGAATCTCCTTTTACTCCTGCTTTTTAAATATCCAAACTTCAAAACGACTGAGCATCTATCCGTCAGGTCGACACCGGCGGTCATCCACCCCACACACATAAAACACAACGCTGCATTTAATACCACCGCTACAATATCATCAATAGCTAATGTTCATTGTTCTAACTTATTTAAGAGAACATTGGCTTCCAAGACAAGTTTTTAGTTTTCCTTCAAACAATCTCAACAATGTTAAAAGATCAAGTGAAGTTAACAGGGAAATGTTAATTTTTGTAGTGTTTGGAAAGGTGGCAATACGATATAAAGAGTTCAGTTTGGGAAATATCTCCATACAAACTATGGTTTTGAATTTTTTATTAACAAATAGGCTGAACCAAAATAGTGTTCAAAATTAATTGTCCATTAAAAGATGCCAAGGCAACCATACTGACAACCCCGCTCTGTTCAGTTTAGGTCAGGGCATAAAGTGCAATGTATAAATAGACTTTTTCTCAAGAATAGCTTTAAAAATTGTGAAAAAGATTATTAATATATCATTTTTACTGACTGTCAAATGCTAATAATCCAGTTGCACTCACGCCTTCAGATATGTGTAAGACTGATTCAAACGCAGTGGAAAGAATGATCATATCATACCTAGATGTAGAAGTATGCTCTTAAGTGAAACCCACATTAAATTGTAATGTTTGCAACTCGTATTCATTCACACGTTTGTGATGATGACAATGACGCTTTATTTTTCATTAGACAGAAGCACTATCTGAAGATGGATCAGGGTTGATCTTTGTACCAAGAGCATTCAGTCGCTATATAACCCTCAGAAATCACTAATCACTACTGCGAAAGAAACTTGGGAAGTGAAAACTTTATTTACGAGGCAGGAGCAACAGATCCTTGGGCAAGAAAGCCTCCCCTGGTCAGACATTATCATCCTCAGCAGAACAAGTTTGTTTCTCCAACATTCTTCACTTTTTGAGAACACAGTTCTTAAGAGATTTTCTAAAAAGGAAAGGCAACGAACCAAACAGCACAAACTTTCTATTACTGCTCTAAGCGAAGCAAAACAATGTGAAGTAAGAGAGAACAGAATCTGGAAAAGACAAAGTAGGGAAAACATTAAGAATCGTACACAACAATCGAAACAAAGTGAACAAGAAAATATCGACAACGGTGGTGAGCGAGCATCCTTTGAAAGTTCAACAACAAGAACAGGGACTGGGTGCCAATCAAACTTTGAACTAAGAAAAAGAAATGGTCTAAAGCACTGCAAACAGCTGCCAGAAAAATAAGCACACTAGAAGAAAAATTAATCAAACTCACGAAAGAGAACAAAAAACTTTGAAAGCGAAATGAAAGAATTGTAAAAGCAAACCAGGCGGTCACCCATCCAAGTACATAACCTGGCCCGACCAGCATGGTGGAACCTCGTGGTATGAAACTCTGTTTGAAGACTGGATCAGGGAGGGAATGGTTGTTCAGCTGGACATCCGCCACTGGCTCCATCGCTGGGATGGGGTCGTCATCAAGCAGAGCCACTCGAAATATGGCATCTTTATGAGTGCCATGGCAGGGGCACTGCTAGCCTACAACAAAGGTGACGTATTGCAGGTTGCCAGAGCAGTACGCCTGGGAAATGAAGACCTGTACTCAGGCTACAGCGACGACCAGATGATGCCTTTCATCAAGCCTCATCAGCTTAAGTCTTACGTGTGGAGAATAACACGTGGGGTAGAAGTAAGTTAGCTGTAGTAAACTCGCCACATTAGAATCACGGTATTGTTTTTACTGCTCAATGGGTGCAGTGTTTTTTAAGTAATGCTGTACCAGCGCTGAAGCTTTGAAGTGAGTCGTTCGTATGTTGTTAAATCTTACAGGAGACAGCATGTGAAATCGAACGAATCCTGGAGGAGTTCAAGGGACTTGTGGGACTTGACGTGGACGGGATTCCGCTGTTCAAGTCCCGTGAGGCGGTCGACTGCCACTGGACAACAGCTAGCAAACACTTGAGCTGCATGCAGGTGGGTGTCCTTTGAGTGCACAGTGTATTCGGCTATCCTGGTGCAAGCAGAATTAACTATAATGATGTGTCATTCAAAGCTCGTGTTCGTGGTGGGTACGCAAAATATTGTTCGATTGCTAGTGGTCGGCTTGTCAGAATAACACTGTCCCACAAGTCGAGCACAAATCCAATACCCCATGCTTATTGTATAGCCATCTGTTCTCTGAAAACTGTCCACTCTGTGATGACACTGGTTTAATCTTGTTTGTAACTTTTCTAACTGCCCTCCAGGATCCACAAGGGATCTAACTGTACGTATGTACTAAAGTGGTGACAGTTAACGGCGTAGAGCTGAAGAAGTACAGGTGTCAAAGGGGTACCAATTGACTGGAGGGTCTCCAGTCCCACTTGTACAACGCTGTGCCATCGCAACGATGCAGTCTTACACCGTTCCAGGTAACCACACCTGTCTGGCCATCAGACGTGTTAATAGAGAAAGATTTCTCCTTAAAACTTTCCCTTGTGCGCTACATGCAATGAAACCAACTTTTTATACCGTCTTTCGGGACGAAATACGCATGTCTCAGTAGGATATCTGATGTAGAATAAGTGCGTGGTTAAACGTTGTTCTTTGTAGCTGTACATTGATGAATTTCAATTTGCTGGAAAAACACATCCTTCTATGCTGCCGTATCTAACGTGTGTTTCAGGTGTACCTCATCGCGTTCGCAGTACAGTAGAACCAGCAAATGGAGTCGCTTCGCGTAGCTGGAGGTCAGGGCCGATTGACGTCGTGCCTTGATCCCAGGCTCATCCAACGGCTGAACCAGCAGTCTGAGGTGTTGTTCGGGAAGGGCCACCTCTTCGAGCCGAACTTCGCTGCCCCCGTACCCACAGCAGTACACCGACCCAGAAGAGGAGGAACTCTTAGGCGTAGAATACGCGTACTGTCAGTCTACCAGCTTCAAATCCAAGGAATATTATGTCGAGAAGGGTGAGGAGACCTGTGCTGCGTAGCTGAATTTGCCACTTAATACTTTCCGATAGAAATTAGCTATGCCAATTAGTGATAGCACTGCTTTGTAAGTAACAACATGCTCTTGACGGTATGTCGTAAGAATACTTTAATTGCCATTTCAGTGGATGAAGAGCAATCGCACCAAGAGCCAGACGAGAGCGAGTCGGAAGACGAGGGTGTAGAGGTTGAAGAGGTGGTGGTTTACGATGACCCCATTGATCACGTGAGCTCCAATGCTGCACTCACGACTTCGGAAACGGTCACTGCAGAGGAAAGTCCCGCACTCCAGGATGTTTTAATGTCCGTTCGACACCTCCATCTGCCCGGCTTTGAAGAAGTTGAGGCATTGGCACTTGCACTGTTAGAACTAGTAGACGGTGGTGAGACAGTGTGGTCATTCGGCAGACACATGTCAAGTACGGTCTGTTTGCGAGTTCCCTGGCAGGGGCCGTCCTTGCTTACAACAAGGACGGCATGACGCTGTTAGTGAACGCTGTGAGAAAAGGGAGTGAGGAACTGCATACTGTGGACACCGATATGCAGACGATAGCATTCCTGAAGCCTTCAAAGCTTTTGTCCTATCTTCGGCATGTCACTTTCTGAGTTGAGGTAAAAATGTGATGTAATGTTAAAGAAGCTAGTAAATCATTTCTTAAGGCTTGTCCTTGACGAGGAGTTGGCAATAGTTATTTCAAGTTATCCGTTATAAGTAACTTACTGTGGTTGACTGTCATAGCCAAGAGAATGTTTAGACCAGTTTGATAATGTTTTAGTCTGTTTACATTATATGAATGTGTCTTTACCTGCAGTTGTTATCAGAGACAGATGATGCTGTTATTGTACAGTTTACATTAGAGGGATGACAGTCTTTGGAATATTTCTTGGTAGTGTTGTTTTTCTGATTTTCTTTCTCTCAATGGCTTTCCATGCCAGTGTGTGTTGTATCACGCCTGCTTTGTAACAAGCTACTGTGTATAACTTGCATTCCATCTTGCTGAGTAACCATTGTGTATCTGTTTATGTGGTTAACTCTTGCTTTGGTCATTGTAGTGTAACTCAAGGAGTACTAGTGAACTTGGCAGCAGCGTGGTATTGTGTGTCGACTGTCTTGGTATGTCAGTGAGATGGTTGTATTCAGTAACTAAGTGCAGAACACTCAAGTACACTCATAGCAGCAAAGTGTGGACTATCTTTATTAGACAAGTGAGCCGTTTATGTACAAGTTACTGTAAACATGAAAAACCTGCTAGGGAAGTAGTATTACCAATACTGCTATCAAACCAACATACTAAGTAATTAATATATATCATGAATATATAACGCATTTCATGATAGTTGTATTTGTAAATAAAAGCTGAGGTAACACAGCCATATTGTGTTCACTCTTTAGAAAGGCACAACGTGATGTTATGGATCGAATCCTGGCGGCTGGCCGCGCCTGTTACATCAGCTTGAATTCTTTTTTTAATAATTGGTTTTCCTCTTCAATCATGAGAAACAAATATATCTCAAACCTTGTTCATATGTATTTGTCTTTATTAAATTGATGGAAAGGCTGTCAAAATCAACCAACTTTAATAATTTAATGCATTACACAATATATTTACACACTATATTTATAAAGAAAGATTGTCAACATCAAGCACCTTGGCTTGGGCCTGCTTTGATCATCTAGATGCAGCGTCATCTTCTGGCGCGCGCTTTCAAGCGTGACCCATATGTACTTCCAGGGGCACCTGCCCCAAACCAGCCTAACAAAGTACATTATCAAATGTATAAGAAAAAGGCACATCAAAATCAAAGTCAAATGCAGACATTCGCGAACTTGGGCTTACACCCAGAAAGGTTCCTAAACGCATTAAGAAAAAGCTGGTTATGGCAAACGCTATGATTACCGAGATCAAATTGTCAAAAGAGAAAAACACAACGCAAAAGAAAAGGCGAGTGATCCCAAATGTCGTCAGCGGGGGCTTTATAAGGAAATACAGATCCATTGAAAGAATGAGCAAGGAAACGGGCATAGCCCGCAGTGTATTAAAAAAAAAAAAAACCATTGCTGTGTCCAGAATGAGAAAGTGATCAAGAAACGTGTAGTCAAAGAGATGACAACAGCGTGAATATACCTGGGAAGAATGACTGCAAGAAAACAGAAATTGGGACTAAAAGTGAAAAACACCAAACTCGTGTACTAACTGATTACTTGACAAACCTACATGAAAAGTTTATATCAGAAAATCCAGACATAAAAGTTTCCAAAGCTGTTTTTTGCCGCCTTCGTTCCAAATACATTAATACTCACTAAACTGATAACTAGAAATAGTTGTCTCCGTAGTAAACATCAAAATTTCGCTATGAAGCTGAAATGTGTGCGGTCTCTTGGGATAGAAATTTCGCCAAATCCTGAAGCAGTGAGCAAGAAGGTAACTGAAGACTAAAAGAGGGAAATGGTAGACGGCACTTTGCAGGACAATGTTATGGACAAAGTGGAATTCAAAGAATGGAAATGAGTAGAAGTAGACCGGAAAAAGAAAATGAAGATAGTGAAGACCAGCATGGGATGGCACAGGACGAATTTCAAACCCACATGCACCACCAGTATAAAAAATTTTTGCAAAATGTTTCCAGAGTAAAAACTCAACACAATGCTATCCGAGAACTAAAGGCTGATCTACCACAAAATGAAATGGTTGTGCACATGGATTTTGCACAAAATTTCACGTGTAGCAACGCGAACGAAATACAAAGCGCTTACTGGAACAGTACAATAGTCACCCTCTACCCTGTTGTAGCATACTATAGAAAGGAAGAACTGGAACACAAGAACTTGATTTTTGTTTCTGACGAAGCAAACCACAACTCCATCGCTGAACACACAATCCTCAAGAAGCTTGAAAACCCTGGTGCTTGACCTGAAAGTAATTCACTGGACAGACAGTCCATCCTGCCAATACAGAAACAAATATATAATTGACATAGTCCATTATCACACAGACATCTTCAACATAAAAGCCAGGTGGGTTTACTTTGAAGCTGGCCATGGCAAGGAGAACTGCGATGGCCTAAGTGGGGTTGCCAAACGTCAGATCTCAGAATCATGCAAGCAAGGAAAGGTAAATATTCAGGATGCAACAGACTTTTTCCAATGGCCAAGCAGCAATGCAAAAGCATCCAATTTGTATTTTATTCGGCAGCAGAGCATGAGGAGAGCAGAAAGGAGAAGGAATCCAGGAACCCCCACACAATTTCAGGAGCAACAGATCCTTGGGCAACAAAAGACAGCCTCCCCTGGTCAGACATTATTACCTTCAGCAGAATAAGTTTGTTTCAAGGCAGCTGTGCACGCATATTCCCTACCATTCTTCATAATTTACATAGGACAGCAAGTGCCAGCATACAGCTCAGGTGACATCCATGAAGTCAAGTGAGAGATACAGAAACTAATAAGGAATTACTGTACATTAAAGAATCATTGGCCATTCACAACCAGCATGCTACCGATTCTCTAAACAACATGTAGAGCTCAGTGACCCTGCAACTATGGTGATGACTAGCTACTGACTGCATTCTCTGTTGACTGCAAATTTTAATGCAAGGAAGATCTTATTCTTTTTAGCCAGAGTCAAAATTTCAACAAACTCAAAAACAAATTGGTGCGACACAATTCTGAATTTTGAAACTCCTGACCAACATCATGAATGGAAAGAGTCCATCCTGGAGAAGCAGGTTTATAACTCAAACTCATGTAGCGGGAGACGGGTCCTTATACATGTGAATGGATTAACATTCCTCCCAGATGAAGTGGTAAGATATACAGATTTATATATACACATTTCCAAAAATGGGAATGACAAAACAAAATAGGAATGGGCATATACAACAAAATTATTTATACATGCACACACATACAGAACCTAGAAACTGTGTGTCGAGTACTCACTAATCACTACCGCAATCATTTGTGGACTGGTGCTCTCATGGGAGAGATGTGGGAAGTGAAAATTTTACTTAAGAGGTGGAATGAGCAACAGATCCTTGGGCAACAAAAGACAGCCTCCCTCTGGTCAGACATTATCACCCTCAGCAGAATAAGTTTGTTTCAAGGCAGCTGTGCAGGCATATTCCCAACCATTCTTCATAGATNAATTTCAAACCCACATGCACCACCAGTACAAAAAATTTTTGCAAAATGTTTCCAGAGTAAAAACTCAACACAATGCTATCCGAGAACTAAAGGCTGATCTACCACAAAATGAAATGGTTGTGCACATGGATTTTGCACAAAATTTCACGTGTAGCAACGCGAACGAAATACAAAGCGCTTACTGGAACAGTACAATAGTCACCCTCTACCCTGTTGTAGCATACTATAGAAAGGAAGAACTGGAACACAAGAACTTGATTTTTGTTTCTGACGAAGCAAACCACAACTCCATCGCTGAACACACAATCCTCAAGAAGCTTGAAAACCCTGGTGCTTGACCTGAAAGTAATTCACTGGACAGACAGTCCATCCTGCCAATACAGAAACAAATATATAATTGACATAGTCCATTATCACACAGACATCTTCAACATAAAAGCCAGGTGGGTTTACTTTGAAGCTGGCCATGGCAAGGAGAACTGCGATGGCCTAAGTGGGGTTGCCAAACGTCAGATCTCAGAATCATGCAAGCAAGGAAAGGTAAATATTCAGGATGCAACAGACTTTTTCCAATGGCCAAGCAGCAATGCAAAAGCATCCAATTTGTATTTTATTCGGCAGCAGAGCATGAGGAGAGCAGAAAGGAGAAGGAATCCAGGAACCCCCACACAATTTCAGGAGCAACAGATCCTTGGGCAACAAAAGACAGCCTCCCCTGGTCAGACATTATTACCTTCAGCAGAATAAGTTTGTTTCAAGGCAGCTGTGCACGCATATTCCCTACCATTCTTCATAATTTACATAGGACAGCAAGTGCCAGCATACAGCTCAGGTGACATCCATGAAGTCAAGTGAGAGATACAGAAACTAATAAGGAATTACTGTACATTAAAGAATCATTGGCCATTCACAACCAGCATGCTACCGATTCTCTAAACAACATGTAGAGCTCAGTGACCCTGCAACTATGGTGATGACTAGCTACTGACTGCATTCTCTGTTGACTGCAAATTTTAATGCAAGGAAGATCTTATTCTTTTTAGCCAGAGTCAAAATTTCAACAAACTCAAAAACAAATTGGTGCGACACAATTCTGAATTTTGAAACTCCTGACCAACATCATGAATGGAAAGAGTCCATCCTGGAGAAGCAGGTTTATAACTCAAACTCATGTAGCGGGAGACAGGTCCTTAAACATGTGAATGGATTAACATTCCTCCCAGATGAAGTGGTAAGATATACAGATTTATATATACATATTTCCAAAAATGGGAATGACAAAACAAAATAGGAATGGGCATATACAACAAAATTATTTATACATGCACACACATACAGAACCTAGAAACTGTGTGTCGAGTACTCACTAATCACTACCGCAATCATTTGTGGACTGGTGCTCTCATGGGAGAGATGTGGGAAGTGAAAATTTTACTTAAGAGGTGGAATGAGCAACAGATCCTTGGGCAACAAAAGACAGCCTCCCTCTGGTCAGACATTATCACCCTCAGCAGAATATGTTTGTTTCAAGGCAGCTGTGCAGACATATTCTGCAACATTCTTCACAGCCTGTTGCGAACACAGTTCTCAGACTTTGTATTTTCTAAAATTTTTGAACATTGTCTGATATGTTTATCTTCCTCATTTCACCGTTGTAATATTCTTGTACTGTAATGGATTTCATCTATTTATTTTCCATTGTAAGACATTTTATATTAGTTCAATGGTACTAGACTTCACGAAGTAACTGATACCTTTGGTATGCTGTTTTGTATTCTAGGCTTGTTTTTCTCTGTTTAGATATTTCTCATCAATACATTGGCTTACACAAGACAGCAGCGTTGGCTATATCTTGCTGTGTAAGATTACAAAGTTCGAAGTCGCAATATACACATCTGATACTTTTTTGTTTGTGAACTGTTTTTTTTGTAGTTTAGGAGTAATATTCTATGTATTCAGTACTGTTGTGCTCGTGCGCACTAGACTCCAGCGGGTTAAGAATTTTGAGCAGTGTATTGCATGTAATAATAATAATAGGTGGGCCAGTTCCTGCAGTACTGTAGTTTGTGTATTTGTGCTATTGGAAGCATACGCTACTTGCATATGTTTCTGTTTCAGATCATCGAGAATAAAGCAGAAGTACTTGGAGACAGACAACAGAATTCTGTCTGCTGCAGTTACTGCCATTTTGTACGACATGTAGACAGAAAGCAACGCCCCACCTTATCAAGTTTGTCGGCAACATGGTGGTGTTACACCAGGTGTGCCTTCAGGCAAACTGCCTTGGTTACACTTGGTCCTCATAGCCAAGTGTAGACCAGCTGCCATTCGGGAACATGCCGCCACTATCAATTCTTTGTGCTGGCAGTTCGGCATCAAAAACCCAGGAGTTATGGAGTATAGGCATATCATTACTCAACGTTCTACCATCACCCAAAATGTACATCAACAGGGCTACCATGAGAGTCTGGGAAACACCTGTCAATCACTGTATCAGTCAAAGTATACCTCACCACGCTGCTGTGCTCACTTGATGCCATATTTGCTCTTTGTGTTCCCGTACACCACATCACATGTGTAACAAATGAAAATGGCGTCATTTGTATTTTCCGTTACAGCAACGACGTTGCAACGCCACAGCACTAAATATGTAAATAACTTTGTATAGCGATGTACAATTCAGTTAATGTTAAGAACACATCAATTACAATTATAAACAAGAATTAAGAAGACCATATTTTTGTTCACATTGGTCTGGACCTTGTAATTTTCCTTTTAAGAGTTTCGCACAGTATAACACGAGGTCAACGAAACAAAAGACATCCATCGCACCTATAAGATATGTAAAGAGAACAACAGGTCGGTCTGTATATGTGTTACATAAATAGGTTAATAAACAAAAAAATGATGCCAAGTATTTCACACAATGGGCTCGAAGGAATGTCATGTGCACATCTGATGCTCTATATTTCATTCAAAGAAAGGTGAAACTTAACATAGAGTACTGTCATGGGCGTGTTTATGTTGATTTGCATGGTTCATACAGTACACTCTGACCCATTTAATTATATTTTGTTTAATATCATGTGTGATACTAGAAGTAGATCTGATAACGTCCGCTAATAGCTCAAACTTTTCAAGTTCAAAAATACGTAGAAGTTGCATTCCTTTTTTCTCAAGTTAGTAGTACGGGAACACGAGCAGAAGATGGCCGACCACATCTCCTGATCTGACAGACGAAGCTAACAACAGAAAAAGTTGCATTTCCATTTCTGAACTTGTTGACATATGAATCCTAGAAGACCTAGCCACTGACCATGTCTCCTACCGTGCCAAACATAACAATAAGAAAAAGTCAAATTTCACTACTCCTCAACTACAAGAAGACCAGATCGACGACCGGGGCTCCTAAATTTTCAAAAATATTTAAACCAAAAATAGGAAAACTTTTTTCTCAGAGACATGTGAACTCCCCAAAAGACATGACCACAAAACATGTCTCAAAATACAACAAAATGGACTAATCCAACAACAAGTAGAAGTTGCTATTCCTACATATCACCTGACCCTGAAGAACTTGCCCACTTGTCACTTGAATACCCTCTCTCAACATGAGAGCTGCCTGTTTGAAGTGTGTTTTACTATCCAAAGTACTTATACTACAGGTGTCACTTATCTCCAGGTCAAACCAATACACAAGTGCTGCAACTTCTCCACTCTCAGTGACAGGTATGGTTAAGGCTGTGGTTTGTTCCAGGTATGATGGGACAGTGTTGGCGTCAAACTCTTCTTTGAAGTTGAAATCAAACATTTTGAAAGGCGCAGACAGCTTCCTGTAGGAGCCAGTAGTCAACGTAATATCCACATGGTTACGCATCTGAGGAAAAAAAATGAAACAATCTGGAATGTTCCAACAGTTTCCTATAACAGCGGGTGGTCGTTTTGCAGCTTTAGAAGAAAAAATGGAATTTGACACCCAAGACCTGTGACTTACAAACCTCTCATTGAATAATAAGGTATCTCACTGCTCAATCCATTCAAAGAGTTCAAGAAAGTGCAAAATTATTAACTGTATTTTACAAGACAATCAAAGGATTGAAACAGATACGGTGCACGTCTGCTACCTGGAAATCATTGACGAAGGGTCGAATGTTAAAGCCAAGAGTTCTCTTGTTGCTGACCAACTGATTGGTTTCCTTCATAGTGTCTGACTCAACCAACATTCCATGCACGGTGGCTGCTGACGGAATAATTACACCATTGGGACGAAGGCAGAACAACCTGTTTAAGGAATTACAGAAGATGAACTTGTAGTTTTACTAAATATCGCCGAAGCGCTTCCCATTTAGAAAGGGACTTTCCCACTTTGTCCCAAACTGAAATGTAATATTACAATATAGATAAATATCAACATTTTGTCTTTAAATTTGGTTTGTAATCGAGAGGGGGTAATGATCGATTACAAACCAAATTTAAAGACAAAATGTTGATATTTATCTATATTGTAATATTACATTTCAGTTTGGGACAAAATGGGAAAGTCTCTTTTTAAATGGGAAGCCCTTCATGACTCAACTTTGCTTCCACTAAGAACTGAATGTTACAAATTCTGATATGCTATCAAGACCTTTTTCGTTTACTGCACTTGTGTCAGTCAAAAACCAGGCACCACGAATGCAGCCGAAAGGCACGAAAAGTTAAGCAAACTAATAAAAAATTGAAGAACACATTAACACAGACTTGCAGTAAGTTATACAATGACAAGGATTCATAAGTTAGAGAAAATGTGAGATATGGTGTAGCAAGCAGAAGAAACACAGAGTGAAAGGACGCCTGTAGGAGAGGAAGAATGAAAGGGAAGAATCAATCACTTTGGCATTGGAAATACTTTTAAAATACACAGTGGATCTTGGAGCGAATTTGCCAAAAATCTTCTCTAAAGCTTCCGAAAGGCAACTGTTCAAATGCTCACCGTGACAGGGCAATCTCCTCCAGTATTTGTTGTCGCAGTATGCCACAAGGTTCCACCAGGTCAACAGCCACTATGTCGTAGACCTTCCTGCACTGCCTCAAATCACACTCAAATTCTATAGTAACCTCCGCCAAGTCATTCCCCGTTTGCAGTGTCTTGACTAGACACTGCACTGTCGGGTCATCCACTGTCATTAAAACACTGGTGGCACCATGGTGCGCAGCTTGAAGACCAACAAGTGAGAAAACGTGGCAACAATCAACAACATTACAACGCCCATCTTGGATAAGCTGTTGGACGCGAGAGGTCACGGTGGAATTGTAACTGGCGTCATTAAGTTTGCGAATCTGGCTTCTGTCTAACGTGAAGTGTGTTTGAGCTGAACCTGAGTATTCACTAGACAGAGAGCGTACTGCTGCCTCACTACCACCAGAGGTAGTCAAAGCCTCTCCATTTACTCTCTGGACAATGTTTGATGAACAAGAAGATTGGAAGACATTCCCACTGACATTTTCATGCCAACCGACATTTCTCTGGCTCACGGGTGGTGCACCACCTGTACACCCCTCTTCACTCACAATAAGCTTCCCCATGTCATCCAACTGTGACTCGCCAATTGCACTGTTTTCTAACTCAGTCTCCAGTTGGGACAGGTCACATGATGTCTCAACTTTGTCCTGGTTAACCGCTCTAGACACTCCTGCACAAGTTAGGCGCAGAAAGTCACTTTCACAGCATACCCTCACTTTGAACGAATCCCCCCTCCCCACAAGCAGGTTCACACTTGATTGCCCTAGAACACACGAGAATAAACACAAGTGACATCTTCAAAATGAATTACTGGTAAACAACAATGCAGGTTCAACTTTTATTCAGCAATTCCAGGAATCTTTCAATGGAACCACACCATATGCTTACAAGTATTAATTTGTCCTGGAACTTAAATACATAAATTTGCCCATTTTGGCCATATCAAACTACAATTTACAAGGACATTTTTTTATTGAAAAAGATGTGACACCAACACACCAAACTATGGTAAAACGAGATGCTGGCCCCCATCTAAAATGAAAAGTATAATTGTGCAAATCATCCAGCAAAGGAAGAGAAACACAAAAACGAGAAAAGGTCGAAAATATAACCCATGATTATACCTTGTTGTTTCACATGACAAGGTAACACTGGGTAGACAGCCTGCTCCCAGCATGAGCCGGATTCCGGACCAGTGTTGAGTTTGATGCGGTCATCAAGACGCAGGTCAAACCAGGTCACCATGGCGTCCACACGACCGGACTCCTTAACAGTCACTTTGAGTTCTTCAGTGTAACCCTTACAGTATTCTTGAACAGTCTAGAAATTTAATGGTAGACTTGAAACGAAAACCCCGTAATGAAGTTGATCACAGTGGCAAAACCTGCTGATTAAGACTAATTTATCGCCTCAGCTGACATAGTACATAGTTTCCTCTTACACAATGTATTACACTGAAGCTTAATTATGACATAACCTGGCTAAGTGATGGCAGTTGCATCTGGTACCTTTCTTATACAAAGGTCTTCGCGGAACCCTGCCTATTGCGTTAAAAGCATCGAATAACAAAAACCTAAATCAATTTCAATGCGCTTATATATGTAACCCGAAAAAGGACACTTCAAATGAGGCCACAATCACGAAAAATTTCGTCTCTGCTGAGTACCAAGGGTTGTGAATTTGTCAAACTGCAATAAATGGATTGGAGCTACTGTAGTTTTCATCATTCAAATTTCCAAAGAAAAGCGCAATCACCCTCAAAATAAAAAATCTCGTATACAACACCTCTGTATTCTAAGCAGTGAGCACAGGCGCTTGGGTTTATCGCAAATGACGTCACTCAATAATATATATAAGAAAACATAAAGGTTGGACACTCGAAATCTGTTTGCTCAGAATTTTCTACTCAAATGTGCATGGAACTCCACGAAACTAGCATCGGACAACTCTTAGAATACCTTCTTTCATTTGATCTCTTCAAATTGCCTTCGAGTGGTGATTTG